>VZRE01001223.1:158957-244023 GCA_013396775.1 Cephalopterus ornatus
TTTTTTTCCCCCTGTGTGACTCGGTCCGCGCCCTTCTCTCCCGCTCGCCCCCCGCCGGCCGGTGTCGGGCAGCTCGGGTGCCTGCGGTGGCTGCGGGCGGGCGGCCGAGGGGGACGAGCTGCAGCCTCCGCGCAGATCGGGAGCCGCGCTGCGGGTCTGCGGGAGGCTCTTGGCATTGTCTGCTCCAGGTGCTGTGCCGGTGCCATCGACTCCGGGATCGTGGCTTTGATCTGCAGCGCAGCGAGCCTCTAACCGGGTTTGGCCTGTCTGAGGCGGAGGCAGCCACTGCTGAAGCTGAAAGACCTTTTGGTGTAAAACCTGGTTTATCTGGTTGAACTTCATTTACCTGCATCATGATAAAAAATTCATCATTTAAATGTAGTTGTCGGGCCAGTGAAGAGATCAAACAGGTTAACTGAATACAGCTGAGTGTATGTCAAACAACCCAGCACGCTGTTGCCTGGAATATTGATGCAAAGATGCTTTGCCTGTGTAGAATTTTGGTAGAAGGTAAGGTCGCATCTCACATGTACCACACTTACTGAAAACTACCTATGGTCAGTGACATTGTGGAGTAAATAAATGCATGTGTGTAATAAATTGGCATTTCAGACGTCAGTGATGATGTTCGTTGTGTTCATGAATATGTGCATTGCATTTGAACGTACATTCGTGTAGTTACAGGCGTTTTTGCACCTGGTTTGAAAACCACATGGAAGTTTTGTTCATTTTTTTCTTTATAGGACTGTGAAATTATTTTGGATAGATTTATTTCAGTAAGTGCTGTAAATTTGAACTTCCTGTAAGCTCTCTTTAGCCAAATATGTGCGATACAAACCCTTTCTTAGTGAAGTTGATGATTTTAATAGGTCTTGAAAAGTGGAGTTGGAAAGGCCCAAGAGTGTAGTTATCAATGTTATCTTCTCTTCAAGTGCATTGTTTTTTGATATATTTTTCCAATTTGAAACATAAACGGGCATTTTATTGAGAAGTTATTTGAGATTATTAAGAGACTTCTTGAAAGGTTTGTGATACGTTTTTTTCCCAGAAGTGGTTGATCTTGTTTGTTACATCATGACCAGTTGCTGTTGATACAACTGTCATCACAGATGATTAAGACTTCACGTGAAACATGGATTGCAGAGAAATAATAATTTTTAAAGAAAATATAGTAGTCATGGAGATGCTCCTGAGGCCAGTGAAGAAATGTGGAAACAGTATACGTTTTTTAGAGTGTTCTTTAAGGTGTTCCGTAAAGGTTAAGAAAGGAAGCAGAAAGTTGTGATTCCACAACGTATAAAGAGAAACTTTAAATGAGACTGCTTGATATGAAGAAAGAGAGAATGGAATAAAATGTGAAAGAAGCAATAGCTGCCTGTCAGGACACTGACAGAATACTTAGTCTCCCTTCCTTTTCTGTCTTCCGCAGCTTGATTGTTTTTTTTTCTTTTCTTCTTTTCTCAAATAGCTCTGTCTGAGAAGATGACCATTCTTTACATCTCTTTTGAACTGTGACATTGGTCGTTTTGCAGGGAGAAGGAAGACAAAATGCAAAACTGGAAGGGTGTAAAAATGTGCATAGATAAGGCCTCACCTTTTCAAAGAAACTGGTCTTACTGTAAGTTGGTTTAAAAATGAATTTATGACGTGCCTGTGTGCCTCAGTAGAAGGCTGTGACAGGGACAGGATCTCACTCCTGACCTGGAAGCAATACTGCAGCCTCAAAGTGATACTGAAACTGAACATTTTTGTACCTGCCTCTGAGTGGCTGAGTTTATGAAAGATGCAGTGCCCTACTCATGTCTCTGTAGTGCATCTGAGATCTGAGGTTGGGCTGCTCCGTGTGCACCTACTAACATGCTACGTTGCATTCCTGAGTTAAGTGGTCTGCAAGTTAAATCAGTGCGGAATACTGCAGAGTAGTATGTAGATGTGTAGTTAACCTTGAAAAACTCTTTTTTACTTGGTTTATACCTTTTGAATTAAGTTAGTTAGGTACACTCTAGGTTTATATCACAGGTACTGAAAGAGTATATCTACGATTCTTTTTAGCAGTAGTTTAAGTCAGTGTTACCCTATCTTCCATTTTGATCTCCCTGCACAAATAGATGAGATTAATGTCATCAGTTTCACTAAAGCAATTTAGAATTGTCTGCAGTTTAAGTTCCCTGATAAGAAAAATCATTTTCTTTCTGCTGATGTTCTTGAAAGCTGTGTGCTCTAAGATATTTGGAGATATTTGTGAAGGGGAGGAGGAATACTCAGAAATTACATAACAGGAAGTTCTGATATCTTCTTTACTAGAATTATTGTTGCTTATAGATATACTCAGGCTTAGAAATAGTTAGGACCTTGGAAATGTTCAACTTGAGAAACAGTCAAAATAGGGCGGTGAGCTCCATGCTCGTAAAGCTGTTTAGTATTTAAGGTAAGAAAATTATTTTGGTGTCTGTGAGATTGTGATCGTCCATGACTTTAGGCAACTTCTCTTGGAGGACAGAATAAAGGCCGTGTTAAAAAAAAAAAAAGTTGAATGCAATATCTGCTTTGAATATAGTAACTAGTATTTTAAGTATCCTTCATAGTCTAAGAAGATTAAATTCTCTCTGTTAACCTGACCACCATAATGCAGGCTGAATTGCATGTGTTCTCTGTGATTTCTTTTGGGATATTGTGCCTGGTTCAGCAAAGAACTTGCTATGAAGGAAGGAAGAGCAAAAGGGAAATACAGTTTAGCATAGTGATTCAGAGGACATTTATCTCCCCCAAACATCTCAGAACTCAACCTTTGGTTTGGTATTTGTGGGCCCTTTGTTAAAAGGTAGAGTCTAGAGTACAGGTATGCTTTTGGGAGAAGTGCCGGAATATTTAGTTGATAAAATGAAGTTATGCGTTTGGGGAGGGTGTAGGACTGGGGTACATGGTGGTTTCTGGCACTAATAGAAGTTGAACAATAGTATTTCTTTAAGGGTAGTTCTTGAGGGGTTGAAGATGTGTTTTTGAACCTTTGAATTGTATGGAATTTTTAACTAGTCTCGTGAAAGATGAACACTCCTGCTCTGGAGTTATTGAAGGTGCCTGGTTATCCTCATCTTGTTTTGAATTAATTTTCCTTCAAAGGAGGTCGAAATACAGGTGTTTGCTCAGCACACTCAGAAACTTGAGCTCTGGCCAGACTGAAATACTCTGTGCATCTCAGTGAATTTACATGATCAGCTGTGCCAAGATTGATTTAGTTCACTGCGCAGAAGCAAAAATTAATATGCCATGACCACCATGTTCATTGACATTTTACTGCTGAAAGTTCATGGACTACTTGTGCTTATCTGAATCCATTTCAAACTTCTTGGCTCTGGTCAGTGGAAGGTGGAGACTATGAACAGTAGTGGCACAATTTCTGAATCATGCTTAGTTTTAATGAGCATTTAACATGAGCAACCTTCCTATTGCAGTAGCCAGAGTGCCTGCAGTTGGACATCGGACATGTATCCTGAAATGGAGATATTAAGTTTTTAATTATTCCATAATGAAAAAGTAATTCAGGTAAACTAGAATAAGTAGTACAGGAAAACCAAAAGGTACTTCTTCACTTTCGTGTAGGTGAAGTTGGGAGAAGGAATGTTATGTTCCCAATTGAAATATATGGTAATAGGAAAGGGAGAAGGAAGAGAACACCAGGAGGAGAAAGATGACAAACTTATTCTTGCCCTCTGTTCTGTGAGATCTGTTTCTTGCCCATTTTTCAAAGTGCAGTGAATTCCACAGTAGTCTTTATAAATGTAAATTTGGTTTTGTAAATCTACTCAATTGATTGAAATATTTTAATAACAGTATTTTCATGCAAAAAGATTCTTTTAAACTACTGTTCCCATGATGTGCTTTACACTAAACAAATGCAGAATAAAAAGTTGGGCAAACCAGTATTTTTATTTTTATGAGCATGGGAAAATTTAAAGAAGTTCATGGGAAAGATGAGGTGGACTGTATTTTCAAATACTTATTTTCTCTATGTTCACACACTAAAGAGTGTGAAATTTCAAATGGCATTGTATCAGCAGGACAGTAGGTACAGAACTGTAGTCTAATGCTGTAGGAATTGTCTCCTGTATAGGACACTACAGTACTATTTTCCCAGCGTATTGTTTAGGTAAGAAATTCTACTACAAAGTAGCCAGTTCTTTACACCAAAGAATGCTGGTGGCCTTTTTTTTTTTTTTCTTTCCCCTGGGGTGGGGCTGAGAGAATTTGAGGTGGCAGCTCTCAAATTACTTCAATTTCTTAGCAAGTGTTATTTTTTTGTTTCACTACCAAGTTCTTCACCTATTTTAAAATATTCTAAGGGATGTGTGAGCATTTTTTTCCTGTTTTGTCACCTTTTCTTGATACTAAAATGATAAATAATAATCCATGATTTTACTTGGCAGTGTTCTTACGTACCACAAGTTTTGAAAGAAAACATGGTCTGAATGTTGTGACTGTAATGGTGACCTGAATTCACCATTACGTTTGTACATCTTTGAGGCTTTAGTCATAAAGCTAAATGACTTGGACTTTGTTTTCAGTCTCTGTATTTCTTACTTCATTTTTCACTCCCACAAAATGATACTTGTCCCAAAATAAATCCTTATTATTGTTATAGCTGGTGTTCTAGAGAGAAAATGACCAGGTGTGACTCAGCTTTCTTCTCTTGCTTTTCCTATTATCCACTGCTGAGGTGAATTTCAGTAGCATAATGTTTATTGCGGATTAGGCAGCAACAGGTTCTTTCCGGTAAGGTTCTTCTTCTCACTAGGCTAGAAAAAATGGAATGAAACAATATGTTCTTTTATCTCTCAGAGAGGTCAGGAAAGTGAGAGTGTATCGAAGAAGTCTAAACATGTGAAAATTGAAAGTTCACATTCCTGCTTTTCTATCTTTAGTGTTTAAAATCAGTCTCAAGGTAAATGGTTAGTGTTTGCCTGTCACCTGTTTCTTTTGTCTGAGTCTAATTTAGATATTTAACTGATTGCAGAAAGAAATTCATTATTCTTTGTCTGATGTTGTGAATCTAACACATAGTTATAGAGTTAGGTGTTACAGATGTTACAGACTAGGCTTTGACACTCGCATACACTTCTGGAGATAAGTAATTTGTTAAGTCCTATAAATAGCCCAGAGGTGCCCAGAAGTGCCTTTTGCAATGCAAATAATCAAATAATCTGGAACCCAAGTAGTGCTAACATTTCAAGAATAAGAAGCATGCAAAACTCTCCCACAAAATGAAAAGCACCTAACATCATATGCTTAAATAAAAGTAATGTTCCAGGTGAAAATACTTTTGAAAAATTCCTCTGTCAAGTGTTGTGTGTCAGACCAAACTTAAGAAGATACGAGACTTGAAGAGAAACACCAATTTGAACTAATTTTTTTTTGTTTCAAAGGAAAGAAGCAGCAACTTACAGTACTGGTGGTTGAGAGCGTGAAGGCTCTTAGGCCTTGACTCACCTTTTTCTATATTTAGGTTCCTGAGTTTGTGTGTCTGGACTGTTTGTAGTGGACAGGGAGAACAGGCTTTTGGAGATACCTTGATATTTTGGCCTTTATACCATGAAAACTTAAGGAGGCAAATTCCTACCTAAAGTGTGTTTAATCCTAGTTTGGTCCACTTTTAAGAATGATATGCAGTATAATTAGAAAAAAGACAAGTGTGGTGGAATTTGTATACCACTTTTGTTTGTTATGAGCGGCATAGGTATGTATACAGTGATGAAAAGGGAATTTTTGTGAAGTAAAAGATGAGAACTTGTGTTTACAAGGTGTTGTCTGGGTATAAGCTGTTCTTAACCAAATATAGGTTAAACAATATAATTCTGTTGATACTTAGCAGTGTAAAATATTTTCAGCATTAGCTTGTACTACTCAAGAGTAGTTGAACATGTTATCTTTACTTGGGAAAGTACCCTTCCATCTCTGCAATGTTTTGGAGGGTTTTTTAGCAGCTTCAAAGAAGTTGGTCAGTAAAATTCTGCTGAGTACTGTGTGTTGGTGTGCACCTGGGATATTCAGGTGTTAGGGAAGAGGAATTCTTAAAATTAGGCTATTTCTGCTTTCCCATATGAAGATTATCTTTCAAATGAAGGAATAAGTGTGTTTGTTTGGGTTTCTTTAAATGAAGAAGGGAGACATACAAGATACAACATTCTTTGTGAAGCTTGTTTATCTTGTTAAGTGCACTGTTTAAACTTCATATTAGAGCAGTGATCCAGTTGTTTTATATGAAATACATTTTTTTTTTTATCCTTGTTTTTAATACTGAAGATGGATCAGTGATGGTGATCTGTAGGATTTGGTAGTGCAAACTTTCCACTTGGCTGCCCTATTTCTTCTGCCCACTTTGTTTGCTCCCATCCCAGTTTGGACTCGTTGCTAGCTGGTCTGTTAATTGATTGACATTAACTTTTTGTAAATGTGTTGTCATTTTTCTCCAGGGGATCAATTGGTCTGCTTCGATACATTTCATATCATACAAATACCTAGTGTGTGTGTGTGTTAATTATTTATTTATTTATAACTGAAGCACATTAAATACAATGAGGGAAGTATCCTTTCTATGTGACTAAACTGTATGGTAGAAAGTATTTGTGTGTGCTACCAGTGGTGGGGGAATGTTAGACTTGTCTGTTGAGTTGATCTGGTCAGTGGAACCATTCCTGAAGTATCTGGTTTTCTAGTCTTGTGACTCTCATTTGTTGGGGAGTGTTTATTTAATACCAAACTAAAAGTAGATTGGTTATATAGTTTTGGTTTGCAGTGTATTTCATAGCCCTTGTACCAACACGCTGTGGTGTCCAAAACAGACTAATTTTTATGTGAAATCTTTTCTCCTGTTTCTTTTCTGGATATTCAGTTTGAATATCACCTACAGCTTTTCCTAAAGGATTTTATATTTTATATGTAAATATGCATATATATTTAAATTTATACAAACTCTTAAAACCTAAGCTTTACTGTTCTGCAGCTTGATGTAGGAAGAGTGAGAATATGTAAGTCTTCTGCTCATTTTCTGTTAGCATACATAGACTTCTTTATGGCTATCACACTTATCAGACCTTTGTTCATATAGTACCTACAGCATGCAGCAATTTATTTTGATTTTAATTTTTAGCTAGGATTTTTTTGCTTCCTTAAAGGATTGGTTCTGAGCTAATTTTTTGTGAAAGATCACATACCTGGAATTCGTTAACTTGGTTGTAATATGCAATTTGCATATTCAGGTGTAATGATTTCTGGTTTGTATTTATTGGAGTACTTGAGAAAAGGAACTCAAGGCCGAAGATATGCATTATTTTTTGTGTGTACTCTTGGCATAGTCTTATGCATGTTTGTAAAAAGCACCAGAGCTATGAAAGCAGTACGTTATTTTGCCTGGAAAATGAGATTATAGAACTGCTGACATTGTCTAATACAAGAGGAAAGCAGCATTTTTTTGTTTTGTTTTTGGTTGGTTTTCTTGTTAGTTTCTTCTTTACATGATTCTTACAAAAGAAGTAATGATTTGTTACCAGAATCACATGAAATGACTGTTAAGGTGTCCACTGTGCTGTATTTTTTATGAATTTTGGTATGGTTCTTTGCTAAAAAACAGTTTCTTACAGTGTCCCAGGCATTTGCATAAGTGTTGTTCTGTTTGTGTTGGGGAATATGGGGAGACTGAGCAATCCGAAATATTTATGGTAATGGCACTGCCATTACTGTTGAAGGTGCACGATGCTCTCTGGATGGAAATGTCTAGTTAGTACTGCTTTTTATGCCTCTCAAATATTGCTCCAGTCAGTAAATTAAATGTTCTAAAGTGATTTAGGTAGATGTTCAGAGAACTATCCCTCCACGGACTCTTTAAAAACAGGCTAAACTGGGTGTAAGCTTTTTACTTTGCTGCTCTACTCATGAGGATGCACTGTAATAGCTGTATGGATGGCGAGTATAAAAATTAAGAGGCTAGTTGTTGACTGGGTGCTATAATAGCAGACTCCTCTAACCACCTGCCCCCAAACTGATGACAGACTTCCAGCCTCAGACCTCTTCCCCCCCCTCCAGCTTGGCACTGGCTTCCTACAGCTCTTGGGTGCAGGAGATGATAGCTTGTACAGTTTTAATTTGCTTGGCCTGTCAAAAATAACTTCAGAGTATGCATTGTAAAATTTCAGTTTGTTTTCAGGAAGATTAGTGGGTAACTCGTTGTCTGTCTCTGGAGAACAAACAATGAGGACAGCTGCTGGTCAGTCTGTTTCTAAATTGGGATTCCTGTTCCCTCTTTCATTAAAATGTTTCACATTGCCTGTTTGTATGTTGAATTTGTGTTCTGAGGCCACTAAACTCTCCCTGACTTCTGTGACTTTCAGAGGCCCGTAAAAACTTTGGTAGTATGTCTTTATTTAAGCCACCCAGTTGTCACACTCAGAAGTGGTGAATTTGGAATTTGTGCTGAATCAGAAACATTGTTCTTCCTCCATTTTTAGTGACCGACATAATTCAATTCATTTAAAATAAATTAACATTAGCAACAATATGTGTAGAAATTGCTCATTCATTAATATATTTGGAAATAATGTAACTTGTGTTATAATAAATTTAAGAACCTTTCTAAAATTTTACCAGTATTGCACCTTAATTCAACATACTCTCCTTGAAAGCTTTCTACATCACTTTTAGTATTTTTACAGTGAGTAACAGTGGTTCCTTGGATCTGTTAATGGAAAATTGTTCTTGATTAAAGTTGGTTTTGATATTTTTTTTTTTCTGCTGCAAATGGCAGCTGGGAAGAAGCTGTGAGAAAGACTGTGTGTCCTACAAGACAGAACCATTAGAAGGAAAACAAAAGTAACTGAGAAGAGAATTGGAAAGAATCTGAAAAAAAGTAACATCAAAGTTAATGCAAAATATTTCCAAAGACAGGAAAATATATTTCTTCTGGGGTGAAAAAAAGGTGGGTTTTTAATTTTTTTTTTTATTTCAGTTTTATACATTTCATCCTTCATCATTTGAAAAGTAGATACAAATTGGGGCACATCTGTTCCTGGTGCTTTAAAGCCTATGACAGCTATCCATTTTTAGAATTTAATAAAAAAACCCAGTATTCTGTAAATTGCATTTCATCTGTCTTCAGAGCAGAAGTATGCCTTTTGTCTTTGCTACTAAAAACTTCACATGCTTCACCTCCTGTGGAAGTGTTAATGGATGATAAACTAATAACCAACAGATACCAGTAGCTTTCAGTTACAACTGACTTGAGTTAGATATGAACCGATGAGCCAGCCCAGATAGATTTGTTTTGTGTTTGTTTCTGATCCTCACATCTGTCCCTGCATTCTAATTTTAGCATCTTTGAGCTTGTGTACTGTTTCTTTAAGCATAAATCCTGAATTATTTTGAAATGTTTGTTCTTTAAATTGAATACAATTTTAAATTATATTTCTGTTGAGCTGTGTGCTGTGTCAGCTCTAATAACAGGTGACCCTCAGCAATGATGGTTCAATTTTGGAGAAAGAAAGTCTACAAAAGGCACGTCAAGTACTCTCGGCCTGTGAACTATAGCTCATGAATTCAATTAGCTGTAATTTAATCTATCCTATCAAAGTAGTGTTGGATTTGCTATTCATTACTTCCTTTACTGCAGACTGTTATCCTGTTTTTAAATATATCAGACTAGGTTCAGATAATTCAGAGATTGCATGGCATGAGAGAATTGAAGGGAGTAGAAGTGAGATCAACTATGGCAGTAAACAACAAAATAAATGAACATGAGTTTGGGTAAATGGGTGCGTGTGTATACATGTATACTCATCTATCGACTTATATGTTACATAGATATGTTATCTGTATATAGATAGGTATATGTTGCTAAGAAAGTTGATGCATGATGAAGACATACATAGGATAGGGTGAAATAACAAAATCTAGAATAAAATGTTGATTCTGATGAAAAAAGAGAATTTGGTTTTATTTTCAAGTTTTGAGTATGTATAGAATCATAGAATGCTTCTGCTTGAAAGTAACTTTAAAGACTGTCTAGTTCCACCCTTCTGCCATGGGCAGGGACACCTTTCACTAGATCAGATAGCTCAAAGCCCCAACCAACCTGGCCGTGAACACTTCCAGGGACTGGGCATCCACAACTTCTCTGGGTAATCTAACTTAAACCTCTTTCAGTTTGAGGCCAATCCCCCTTATCTGTCACTATCTGCCCGCATCTGAAGTAGGTTTTTTCTGTAAGCCCCCTTTAAGTACTGAAAAGCCACAATGAAGTCTCCCTGGAGCCTTGCCTTCTCCAGGTTGAGCAACCCCTCCTCTCTCAGCCTGTCTTCATATGAAAGGTGTTCTAGGCCTCTGATCTTTTGTCCCCCTTTGGACCCATTCTGGCAGGTCCACACCTTTCTTGTGCTGAAGACCCCACTGCTGAATGCAGCGCTCCGCGTGGGATCTCACCAGAGCACAGGTGCAGTATTCCAGGTGAGGTCTCACCTGCCTTGACCTGCTGGCTTTTGATGCAGCTCAGGATGTGATTGACATTCTGGGCTGCGAGCATGCATTTATGGGTCATGTCCAGCTTTTTCATCCATGAAAATCCTCAAGAACTGGTGACTAGCTAACTGCTTTCAGTGACTGGAAAGTCAAGAAATACTCTGGGCATAAAAAAGGCTCTGTATGGCTGACTAGATTGTAAGTGTAATTGTGATATGATGGGTGGAAGATTTTGTTTCTATTAGTGAGGTTTGTCTGCTAGCCTTCACTGTTATTACTACTGTATAATATACTTGATACTCTTTATGACCATACAGAGCATTATGAGTTAAGAACTGAGAAATGGCCTGTGGAACAGAGCCATTGGTAAATGCTTAAAGCTGATAGTTGATTTCTGACAGTATTCTCAATACACTATGTGTAAAAGTTAAACTACTGTGTCTAGAGTAGAAGTTTGTGAGGAAGGGTGTAATAAGGATAACACTAATTATGGACTGATCACTTTTAGGTGACAGAGTTGAAGGGAATGCTCCCCACCTCCAGCTCCCCAGGTCCCTCAATATGGAGCTCAGAGCTCAGGAACTCACACACACACCGGATCAGGGCTGGCAGGCAAAGAGGGTTTAATTCAAAGGTTCCCAGTTCTTTAAAGGGACATAGGGGGAGGGGTTAACAATGAGAGGTGATTGGGGTGATTGGGTAAGGCTCAGGGAGAAGGGCTGACCCACATCCAATAGGAACCCAGGGACCGGGGAAGGACATGGGGAGCAACCAATGGGGCTACAACAGAGGCAGGGCTGGTGCTGTGATGAGCTTGTTTTTCTTCCAATCCTGGTATCGCTGGTTTTCTGCTCGCTTGGCTGAGCCTGGGGGCTGCCGGCATGTTCTCTCTTCTTTCCGCTCCTGAAAGCTTAGATGATCACCAACATTTAGGTCTGTAGGTTCTGATCTCCTGATGTTTTCAACTGTCATAGGTAATGGACAGGATTTTTTGGGAGTTTTGTGTTATGTTTAAAGCTTTGTTTTCCATTTGAGATGTTCCTTAAATTAGCCAGTCTACTGAGATTGGAGAGCTGTCCATGTGTATTGAATCAGTGCATTGTCCAAACAGTTGTCCTGAAATGCACTTTTTAACATCTCAATTGACTTTTCTTACGCACACATCTTAACTGATTTGCCACTGTACTACCTTGTGCTTAGTCACCATCAGGTTAATGTATGAATCCAATTAATTGTTAGTATGAGATTCTGCAATTTAAGGGGAGGATGAGATTTTGTCAGCCCAAACACAATACATGTGAAGAGTTACATGGTCCTCTCTCAGTGCGTGTAAAAACTGAACAAAGTTTTTTTGACATGTGAAAGAAAGATTGTCAGATGTTATGCCAAGTTCTCAGATCTTATGGAAAGATTTGTGTAGGATACATGCTCAGGTGTGTGCCTACTGTTTTCCTCCTTCTGGATTGATATGATATTGTTCAAATCCTACAGCATGAGGATGAGGTGACATTTTATTTTATTGAAACCAGTCCTTGAATTGACAGATAATATTTAAGAAAGACCTACTCATAAACAGTTTAGAAATAATAGATTTGAACACAAATGCCATCAGAAATGGCACTGAAGATCTGTATTTTGAAAGATTATATGCAATTTAAAGTCACATATACTGTGCCATTAATGGAAGGGACTTAGTATTGTTCTGCGGTGCGTTTTGATTTTCTTAGATTTAAGCCTTTTCACACTACACATACTGTTTTATATTGAGTAAGTTGGCCATTCCAAAAAAACTAGCTATCAAATAGCATAAAATGAATGTGAAATCAGCTCCCTGCATTTTGTCATCAGTAGTCCAAGAAGTAACAAGCTTAGCTCTTCTACAGTGTTTAGCTTGGAAATTCAGAGTGAACTCTGCGGGTTGCTGAGCTTGCCTTGGTCTGTGTGTGGTTGGATATACGTACTGCACGATATTTTACTTCCTGTGTCATTGGTGTTGCATTTTGAACCTTCTCTTTGCTCTTTATGTGACTACATGGAGGATTGTCGGTTTCATAATGTGACTCATGAATAACTTCAGATCTGATAAATTCTTTATTGTACGCATACATTCTTTAAATACATTTGTTCAGGAGCAGCTACTAGTCATTTTAAATGAGATTTATTTCTATAATCTTGCATGTCAATCTTGCTTTTGCATGGGAAAAAACAGTATTGTATAGGGAGTTCACCTACATCCTTGCCTGTTTGTAACATATTGCATCTTTCCATCTGTGTTTTCAGATAGATGAAATTTGCAAACTGTGTTTAATTTATATTAAACTAATTCATGAGAAAATGCAGGGAGCTGATTTCACGCTCATTTTATGCTATTTGATAGCTAGTTTTTTTGGAATGGCCAACTTACCCAATATAAAACAGTATGTTGTTAAAAAAATTGGACCTCAGATGACTTTATGCTTTAGAAAAAAAAAGATTGTATTGAAACAATGTCTACCACAGAAATGCCATCAGGTATCAGTCAGATAGTCTATCCTTACTGCTGCAAAATTAATGATATTGTTATGATATATACTTTAGCCTCTGAAACTTACTTTAATATTGACTGTAGTGACCTGTCCACCTCTTAATTTCTGTTTTCCTGTACATTTAGTATGCTAAGAGTCACTTTGAAAATCGGAGTTATTTCGTGAAAGTTTGGGTGTAGTTTTTCATTAAATCTCAACTGTTCTTGTCTTGGTTAATTTTTGTTCATTTAAATAACGTCAATTATGTACAGCATTCTATTTAAAGTATTATTTGTTGACTTGGATGGGTTTCTTGGGCATAATACTCAGAGGTGTAATAGTGGAGAAAGAGATTGGATCCCAGTTTTGAGATGGGAGGGAAAATGTGTGCATAAAAAATAAGAAGAGCAGTTGAAACTGTTGGAAAATTGGTAGAGTGGCTTTTCTTTCCTATTAAGAAACTCTGTAGTAACAGTAGAAATAACTAATGTATCCATTCTGTGTTTCAGTCGCATAGTAGCTGAAGTTAGAACAGAATTTAAGTTTAGACTTTTCTGCACTGTAGAGAAAAAGCAGCGAGTGGTCCATATAATCCTGAGTAGCATGAAGAATTCAGACCATGGTCCTTTTCTGACAGAGTATTTAAGTGTTTACCATTGACATGTCTTCAGTAAAATCAGGTATTAATACAAATAATATTTTCAGTCTTTACTTCTATTAGTAATGTAATTCTTGGACACTATATATTTTTCTAAAATATTTAATGTTTGAGAATGGAATTTAGTGGAGACTGGGATTTTGAAACTTACTGTGTTCCAGTTCCATATCAGATATAACTTTATTTGAATATTGTAGACTTACTTCCGCTTTCTTGAATAATAGTTCTTTGTGTGGAGAATATTATGATGTCCATACTAGTGCCAAACATTTGTGATTTCATCACCTTATCTTGTACAGAGTTACACTAATTTTTGTAAGGTATGCTATGTGAGAATTTGGAAGAGTAATGAACATGTGAAGTAAATGCTAGATACCTAATTGCATCATTATTCTGTAGTCTCTCAGGAATATCAGTTGATGCTGCATTATGAATATAAACAAAGCCTTCCCTTTGAGGAGTATATTGTTCCACTCATGAATTCTCAGTGTATTGACCTTTAAGGGAAAATAAATAAATTTGCAGTGCGTTTTCAAAGTTGAAATAGAATTTTGGGAGATTCTTACTGGCTTGTAGCTTGATTTTGTTTTGTAAAACTTTGTTTACAGAAGACAGAACACAGAGTTGTAGTGGCACAGCGCACTGCTTATAACTTAGAGATGAAAAGGCATTATTTGAGTCTTTTGCCAAGGTATTCATTTTGTAGTGTAGTTACAACACTAAGTCCTTTGTACATATTACAATAAAATCTCTAGTACTCACTACAACCCATTCAAAATGAAGATCAAACTAAATAGAAATTCTAGAAAAGGTATTAGTTATATCAGAAATATTTTTCTCTTTTTGTCAGCATAACAGTGGAAGTGTGAGTAGCATAACAATAGTTTTTAAGTACCTTCTAAGACTGTTGTGCTTTATAACTTGAATAATGTGTAAAATTACAGACTATGGATAAATTCAAGCTTCGAAATTGGATGTGATTTGAGCTGTGATTATTTGTACAAAGTGTATCCTTTCTTGTGTGTAATGTTTAACTGTTATCAGGGTTTAAAAAAAAAAAGGCTAGATGAATGAGCTGACATTTTTAATAGCACATTTGTGACGCTGTGCCCGTAAGTTATATTTAGTGCTGAAGATTGTAAAGTTGTATAGGTATCATTGGGCATAGTTTTCGTGATGTAGGAAGAATTCAGTGAGTTGCTAACAATTCTGTTTTAAACCTCACAAATGTGTACTTCCTAAACAAATTAGCACATTCAAATCTACGTGTGTAGAATCAATAGAGGTAAATAGGTACTTCTGTGTTCATAAATCGGATTTGTAAAACCACTCTATTGAATACAGAAGTGCTTTTGTTTTTCCCTCCTCTGTTGACTTGCAGGGGATTCCACCAGGTAAGCTGTGTAATTAGTGAGGATGTTCCAGTTCAGTGTTTGGGGAGGCTGTTGGTTGTTTGCCTAAAAGATGGGAGAAATTCTGTCTCTCACCTTGTGTTTGGGGTACTGCCTTAGCCTGCAACATTACTACTTTGATTTTTTTTGTGTTGTGAAAAGACTTTAAGTTTCCATCATAAATTGCAACAGGCCAAGAACAGTGACAGCTTTTCAGAACATACATGGATTGTATCTTTTCATGTCCAGCCATAAAGAGATGATATGGAGCTACGTGGTGCTTTGTGGTAGTCTTTGAAAGTAGAAAGAACTCCAGTATTTCATTTTACAAAAATACCAGTCCTAAGTTTTTAAGATATGTTGTGAAGAGTGAACTTTCTGATGCTTTGAGGTCTTTAATTACTACTTAATGGTCAGGCTTTGTCTTCATGGGAATGTCCAGAGGTTTGGTGGTTTATTTTTTGGATTTTTTCCATAGCCTGAATTAGCTCTAGGTCAGTTTAAAATTTTAAAATGGAGGTCAAGTATGATTGGAAAAAAGGATGGAAAAGTAGGTATTGAGTGCCACTGAGCTGTAGTTTCATTTTGCTTTCTGAATATTAATGTATCTGGTTTTGGACCTGGCCTTTCGAGCTCAATTTTGGTGGTATATGTCTGTGTAAATATGCAAGTATGTTTCTGGACCAGGGCCGTCTTTGTTGAATTATGTGGTAATCCACAAAATAGCAGGGAATAGGTAATCTTGGAACATCTTTCTATTAGTTGCCTATTTAGCTATTTCCTGAAACACAAGAGAACTAAAATATGCTGAGTGCATTTAAATTAAGTCTAAGTCTTAGATCTGTCTTCATCCAGGAGCTCTTCAACATAATCTATTCTTCAGTCTTACACTTTTATCTATTCACTACTTAACATGGTATTTCTACAATGCTTTTAATCTGTTCGAAAAGTATTTAAGAAGACATTTTTTGTGCACTGTGTGAAGTGTCTCTCTCAATTTGTTTCTCCTTTAGCACTGCTTTAGATGAAGATGGAAGTGAAATGTAATTGAAAGGGGTGTATTATCAGAGGTACTAGTCCTCAAAGGCTCCTGTCCAGCACTGGTGAAGGAGGAAATCGGTCAAGTACAAACAATGTGGCTTTTATTACATTCGGTCAGCAATAATAAACCTTTGTACTTTAACAAGATTTTTTTTGTTTGCTTTTTAAAAGGACATGGGGATATTAAACCTCCTACTTTCTTTGCATTAATATGGGACTGACTTGTAGCAGGTAGTTCTTTCTGAAGAGCTGAGTTTTAGGACAGGCAAAAAGATGCTGATTATGTAAAAATCCAACAAGTGTGTAGAGACACTTCTAGGTTGAAAAGGAAGGTTACTAATCAGGTCTTAGATACCTACTAAATACCCCCATTTAGGTTTACCTAGTTCCGAGGAGGCTGCTGTTCAAGTTTTGATCCAGGCTCTTGCATGGATCTGATTTTTATCAGAGTCCATGTAGCATTAACTTCTGTGGAACTAAGTTCCATAATTCTTGATGGATTATTGCATTTGTGGTTGTTTCTTAATCATCAACATTTTATTTTTATTTATTTTTCTCATATGAAAACGTGAGTTTTAGGCACAAACATGTTTTGTAGTTGTTTGGCTGGCCAGTTTTATTTTAAGGTTTTCTATTTTCTGTGCGTATAATTGTAAGTTTTTTAATTGTAATCTCCGTGCTGAATTTGAGTAAAGCAACAAGCCAAAAAAATTCTGTAAATGCCTCCTGTA
This sequence comes from Cephalopterus ornatus, assembly GCA_013396775.1. NCBI lineage: Eukaryota > Metazoa > Chordata > Aves > Passeriformes > Cotingidae > Cephalopterus > Cephalopterus ornatus. Next base: position 175,783 of record VZRE01001223.1, read on the forward strand.
AACAGGGGAACTGAAGGCGAAGATAGAAGTGCTGATGAATGATGAGAGAGAAAGCTTTACTGTTGGTTCTCTTGGGTAAAAACTTGATTGTGAGAATGAAACTTAGCAACTGATCTTTTTTTTTTTTTTTTTCCCAATGTAAGATGTCCCTGCATATGTTCCACTTTTTCTTACTTTCATTGGGAGGGGGAAAAAAATCACTGGGAAACACTTCTATCGCATTAACTGAATAGAATAAGTGAAAAATTTTGTATTAATGATTTACTGGAATTGATTATTTATGTACTACCAGAGGTAAACTGCAAGTTATTTGTCCTCATAGAAAATTAGTCATTCCTTTTTGGCTTAGACTTACTCTGGGACATTCAGTTTAAAATATTGAGTGTAGTACTAATCCCAGCTCAAGAAGCAGGAACTATATATTCACAGCTGACAGCCATTCATAGACACAAAATCAAACAGTATCTGAAGAGAGATCAGGATTCATCACTTATTGTAAAATGTTTCTGTCATAGCATTTTTTATTACATTTATTAAAAAATCAAAAGGAGTCTTGGATTTTTATGATTTTTCTTTAAATTATTTTTATTTGGGATTTTTATGATACCTAGAATATTTCTTTATTCATCTTGTTGATTTTCCTTCTCTTTGCCTGAGTCTGGTTTACTTTGTGACACATTTTGTTTGTGGTAAGTAGAAGTGTAACACCCTTGAATAAAAATAGTTACTTTTAGCCTAAACATCCTTAAATTTGTCTTAAATTTCATTTTAAGGAACTGTTTCATAATGGTTTTAAACCCTGAAAAATAATTAAAGCAATCATAAAAGATTAACTTTGAGCACAAATTGATTTAGAAAGAATCTTGAATTACTCTAAACTTGGTGGGAATTTTGAGCACCAGTTAATGGACAGAAGGTGGCTAGATTTGGGGTTTGCAGATCTGGCTTTTGTTGTTTGAGGAATTATTTGGAAAGAAACCAACAGGTTAAAAATCCTTCTCTTTAATATTTACGTTCCTCTTAGTTAATGTGTTTATTTTAACCTCTCCCTACCTGAAAGAAGCAATTCTCTGAATAGGATTTGAATGAAATAACCTTTTAAAGTCCAGAAATGGTCTATCTTGCTAGTATAATTTCCAGTTTACAGATTCTTTTCCAACTATTAAAACTTGACACTTTTTGATAATGCTTTGATTACCTGAAATTCTCATCAGTTGAAAGAGAGAATTTAATGCTTTCCAGTGTTTTAGCTTGGCATGTGTTGCTAGCTGGACAGGTACCTGATTCTTAGCTTAACTGCGTTTGTCTTTTAAAACATGATAGACCAAGGTTTTTTAAAATCAGGTCAAGACAGATTGATACACTTCATTTCTAGCAGGTGTTTGGTATCATTTAAAATATGCGATTTCAATAGGCCTTAATTTAGTTCAGCAAATAGTATAAAGCTTAGTTTCTAGGTGAAAAGGAAGGTCTCTATTTGAGCTGTTTTTATAAAAAAGTTTTACATTTGTGGCCTATCTGTACGTCAAGTGCAATATTTAAATAGGTGAAAGTAGAAGTAATAATGACTTTGCAATGTCCTATTTGGAAAAGTTTTTCATTTGCTCATTTATTCATCTTCTTTCTATCAGTGTTTCATGACTCATAGGTAGGGGAAGACATGGGAAGAGTGGCAGAAGTGCCATTCAAGTAGGGAAATACCAGTTTTATGAGAATTGTTCTGAAAATTGTAGATGTTAAAGTTTTATGAGGGGATGTGCATTCAGTATTCTAAGAGCTGTTTAGAAAATAAATGGATTTAAGGTTATCACCAGCAGGTGATGATGTGGTCTTTATGATCTCATTTATTTATTGATCCCTGGTATTTCAAAATAATAGACTCCTTATATACTAAGTAATAAGGAACATGAAAATATGCTAAGTCTTTGGAATCTTTGGAAATTTCTTACAGCAGCCCCTTTGAGTCCAAAGCTGGGCTGTACTTTGAACATGCATTGCTAGTTTCTTTTTGACTTCAACTGAGCTGAGATAAAGAGTTAATGTACTGAACTTCCAATTTAAAAATGGTTTGACAAGACGTGAGTCTATAATCCAAAACAGAAGTAAGAGAAGACCACTGGTATGCCACTGGCAAAAACATATTTGGGACAGGTAATCTGAACAGGGATGGTCTTGCCTGGAATGTGGCAGGCATAGTTCTTGCTGTGTACTATCTCACATTATTGAGAAGTAGAAAGACATTTTCTGTATCCAAGGAGTACTTGGTGTAGACTGAATCATAGCACAGTGGATGAATGAAAAGCGTCATAGAGGCAAGCTGCTCTGGCAGAGCTGCACAGGGTGAACACTACACATGCATCTCTATTTTCTATGCTTTTAAGCTCTTTTAATCAGAATTTCTTTTATTTCACTGCATATCATTGAAGGATACACAAAAGCTTTACGAAAATTGTGGGTTGACAATTTTATATTCAGTAGTATGAGATGAGCAGTTCTAGACAGAAAAAAAGGCATTCTATAAAACCTCTTTTAAATTTCATTATTTTTCTGACATGTTTTTCAGTTTTAGATCTGAACCCTCTAGAGTGATGCAGAGCTATAAAAGCAGTGGTCTAAGAGTTACAGTGAGCAATCCACAGCTGACTTGCGGAACACTAAAGACACTGAATTTGGCATTTTCAGTTCACACTGGTCTATGGGTTGAAACATGAATAAAAATGTGAACTTGGCTACTATGATGTCAAAAATTATCATCCTCATTTTGAGTTGCCCTGTTGATGTGCCATCTGCATCTTTTGGTTAAGAAGCCCACAGTTGCTTGTGCCTTATGGTTTCCGCACATCTTTCTCCCAAGTTTTAATCTTATGATTATGGGTCTGTTAGGGGCAGGCTGGTTTCCTTTGCTGTGCCACTTCCTCGTCAGGAATTATTGACAGCCTTCATTTCCCAGGCTAGGCTGTTCAAGTTCCATCCCAAAATGAGACAAAGTTTAAATGACAGAAAAATTTGATATTCACTAGTGAATTTGTAATGTGATGCAATTTGCTTAGTTCATCTCTGATATGCAACAGAATTAAGTCTGTTGTGCTTGTGGCTATCAACAAAGACTAATATGTGTCACAGCAGGAAATGTTTTGTCTAACTGTAAATAAAAGGGAATGCAACTGACGGTTTTTGTAGGCATCTGTTGAAGTCAGGACCAACCCCTTTGGGACTCAGAAAGCAACCCTCAGGGTGGTAGATCTCACATGACCTAGTTTATTCTTCATTAAAACAGATGGTATCTATCTGAGCAAGGCAAACTTGGTTTTAAGAAAGAGCTGGAGATTAAAAGGATGGGAAGCTGGAACAGCTGGGCCTAATTAATTGGAGCAAATAAAGAGGCAAACTGAGCATTAACATTACCTACATCAGTAGCGAAATAGTCACTATATGACTACTCACCAGTTGTTTTAGCTGAGCAAAAGTTGCAGGATTGGTTTTCCTTGCATGAAAAGTATCTAAAATTGCATCAGAAATGTTCCCACATTCTTTATTCTTTTCTACTAGGCTTCAAAGAGAGTAAAATCCTGGAAACTGGCTGTGGTATTTTGGCATGGCGTTAGGGAATCCAGCTTTTGTAAGACTGAAAGTGCCTTTCTTGCATTTGATATTTAGGCCAAGCTGGTCCTCTGCAGGTTTTGGCCCTTTGTGTGTGTTTAACATGAGAAGGTTACCTAATGGAGAAGATTGCTGGCATTCCTTCAAGCTCTACAACCACATAAAATATGCAATAGGATCCAAAAAATTTACCTGTTGTAAACAGATTGTACTGGATTAGTGGTTAGCATTTTGCATATTTTTATTATGTTTGCCCATTTAGTCCTGAAAATTCTGAATTATGTTGTAAATAGCACAGACACTCTTCACTTTCTTTTGTTACTAGTGGCCAGAAACCTTCACCTGCCATATGCCTTATCAGGGAGAAGGGGCCTGCACAAATAAACTACAAAGCTGCCTTCAGACCTTGTAATAATAGGTGAAGTATAATTTTCTCATGTAGGTGCTTTTTTTTCTCTAATAAAACTCTGGTAATACGTGCTATAAAGACAGGTAGGGATGTGTGTGTGTATGTAGCCATTGCTCTTCTTTTGGCAGGAGAGTACTTGGTAATTCCCAGGACTCATACGGAATGGTACAACGTCCCTGAAATTCCCTTGGTTTGAACCAAATATGAAATAAATGTCAGTAGAATAATGTTCAAAATTGTAAATACTGAATTTCCTTTCATTCATAACGTGCAGGTGTAAAATATTTCTATTTTAGGTATTCCTAAGGAATGTTAGTGACTTTATCTGTCACAAAAGGTTGAATTCAGTTGGTTCATTCAGCTGAGCTCTGAGGTAATCAGGGAAAAAGGTTGAACAGTCCTTTCACAAGGATTAGCAGAAACTGTTCCGTGAGTTTAGTGTCTCATTCCTGGAGGGCAAAAGGCAGTGGTGCTTTGATGGAAGACTGGTAGCCCTGCCTTTCTTTGCTTCCAGAAAGTTTCCCTCAAATTTATGGAGCTTGTCCTTTGTCTTATGCACTGCCACTTCACTGCTTCAAGTTTTTAGTTTTCTTACTGTGAATCTGAGGAGCGGAATCTACAGCTAGTCAGAACAAGACCTGTTTATATAAAACAGTTAGGTTTTCTTGACTGCTAAGCAACCTTAACATCATCTTGTCTCAGCCTCCCACCTTGACCGTCATCCTGTTCCTCCCCCCAGCCCCTCCAGTTGCAATGAAGAAAATTTAAAAAATGTTTGCAGAAATGGCTAGAAGTATGAGCAGGAGACCCAGGCCAAAAGTTTGAAGTGAGTTATTTAAATTATAGTCTTTTTGTATGCAAACTTTATCTGTTTTTTTGAAGACTGGCTAAGCATTAAAAAAAAAAAGCTTAATATCAGTCCCATGGAAGGGTGGTGGGTGTGTGTCTGGGTACTGCCAGCTAATGCAGGCCTAGTGGCTGCCTTAGCTATAAATGCAGATGATGGCTAGAAAATTCATATTGTGAGAGATACCTGAAAAAAATGTTAGATGGTTTCTTAGTCTGTATTGTCTTGTTGATTTCCACAGCTGCTTGAAATATGGTTAAAGATGTTTGAAAAAAGATTGCCTGCAATCAGTTCAAAAATAAAACTGGTTAGGGAGGTTCTGTGTTCTCGCCTGTTTGTGTGGTCTTCTGGTTTTCCCGGAGGCTCTCTAGATTAGATGCTTGCCACTGTTCTGGAATAGATTGCCAAGCTTTGCTGTTCCTGGCAGAGACGTTTTTAAGGAGGCTGTGTTTTCAAAGTTAGGAGTATTGCTAAATAAGTCCCTAACAGGTTCTTTGAAAGTGGATGTAACTTGTGATTTTGTTATTTCTGAGCAGCAGTTTGTAGAAGTTAGACCAATAGCATAAGGAAAAGTAAAGCATTCTAAAATAAAAATTTCTAGGACAAGTGGAACAAGTCATGAAATATGCAATCACTAGAGACCTAGGAGCAATTAGGTATGTGTTCACTTCTGACTTTCCAGTTGAATATGTCTGTGGAAGCACTTTGTTCATACAAGTATCAAAATGCATGCAAAACCCACATTTGCAGATGGGGTTAGTACTGTTAATTTCCCCGAGTCCACATTTGGAAGTTGCAAAAGTAAAGGGTGATTTTTAGTTTCAGTGTGCAATGTGACTGTAGTCATTCCTCATAGTGTTTTTACTCCAAATTTAAAAGTCATCTCCTAATTTTGAAATAACCTAAGTTACTTTTTTTTTATTCTGTTCATTCAGTGTAGATGTAAATAATCAGTATTTAAAGCAGCTTGAACAGATGCCTCTGCTTGGAAGCTTTTGGTCCTTATTATTTTTGTATGGGATTTTTTTTTACTGCAGAAGCCCATCCCTGAGCAAATAAGGTTTTTTACAGGTATAGTCATGTAATGTGACTACATCGTTAAAGGATTTAATTGCATGATAAATTTTCCAGGGTAACCTGGTGGCTTACTTTGTTACAACAGCGGGCTTTTTCTGAGACCTCTGTGCAGTTTTCATGGTTAAAGAACTGTAACTTGGGACAGGTGGGAACGTAAAACTTCTTTGATAGAATCTTTTGTGCTTAGACAATGGTAATCATTGATGTGTTTGTGTAGTGAGAAGTTTTATCTCAAAAGCTGGCTTTGAAAACTGTATTGTTAGGGGAGCTGCAAGTTCCATAAAACTGGATTGCTGGATTTGGTAGTGTCTAGTTTGTAAAATGAGTATTTTGTTTTGTTTTTTAGTGAATGCAATGATCTTAAGCAATATTACAGGTGACTGGAAAGCAAAACTGTTAAATACAATGTAAATGTTTTAGGTGAGAATACACATACAGAAAACAAACATTTTAAAAATGAAGTCTCAAGTTTCTTGAACTTACTGGAGGCAAAAATTCCCTTTTCTTCTCTCCCCAAATAATGCAGTTTTAGAAGTTCATTTATTGGTCTCTTTTCCCTACCTATCTCTCAAAAATCTATTTCCTTGCACATACATACTCATCTCCTTGCACACGTTGCACATCTTAGAAAATTAAAATTGTCTGGTAGTATAGATTGATGGTAACTGATTAACACAATCTGAAATCAATTGACATACCAATTAATAATCCTGTAATGCATCTGTGGGCTGCCTTTCTAGGGTATGTGCAGCGAAAGGGAAGACTGTGAGCTTGAGTATAAAATTTTGACTTTTTTGAAGAGAGTGACCCTTTACAAGTTAGGCACTTGGTTTAAATGCCAAGCGTTCTTTATAGCGTCACATACTTTTGATCCCATTCTGACAGAAATATCTGGTGTAGTGCTGGAATGGAACCTGCATGGCATTGTTTAATGAGCAGAAAAACAATAAGGTACCATCCAATGAGCTGAAATGTGTGTTCAAATGTGTAATGTTGCGCTACACTACAAATAGCAAAGTGGTGAAATGTGCTAGTTTTAATGTTTCAAACTAAAAGAATACTCAGTTCAGTTATGTATGATTGTCGTGAGCTCAATGCACTTAAAAGGAGCTTTAACGACTACTGTATTGAATAGGTAAATGCTAATACAGTATTTAAAAGTCAATATGTTTTTTATTTTCCTTTTGTATTTTTAAGAGTGAATTGAAAAAGGAATACATTAACTCCAAAAAAGGAGTGCCAGAGATCTACTGTTTCCAAGTGATAAAATGCTGCAGCACTATAAGCAGAATTTTTTTAAATTTCCTTTTAGGAAGGTCAGCAGCTTCACCTTTCTGTGCATGTTTAAGGGAATAATCCCCTCCCCTCTCAGTCACCAAACCTTGGGAGACAAATATTTTTAATTTTTTTTTGTTGTCATCATGATTCTGTGTTTTGTGTTCTTTGTGTTATGAGTTCCTACATTTTAAGCCTTGATTGGTTTTGAACTGCCTTGTTTTAATAAATAATAAATGGAAATAATGAAATTGAAGAGAGTGTTTCCCAGCTTTTCTTCTGCATTTGGCAGCAGTTTTGCTTCTTCCATTTATATTGGTTACATTTGAAACTTACATCCTGCATACTTATTTTTTGTGTGCATCTCCATTACCCTTTCTCATGAACATTTTTCTTCTTTGCAAGAAATGCTTCCAGTATCTATCCAAAGAGTTGCAGTATCAGAATACCATTATTTTTTATCAAATCATTATTGAGAAAATCGAGAAATATCAAGAAAAAGAATTCCGTGAAAACAGGTAGAATATGTGAAAATATGAGGAAAACCAAAACCAACTAACCTGTAATTGAGTTCCTATAGGTTTTGATTTAGCAAGTTAGCCCTGTTTTTTTTTTCTTTTTTTACAATAAATTGATGTTTCTACTTCAACTTTTCAGGCACGGGTACCTTTGGACGTGTTCATCTGGTGAAGGAAAGAATGGGCAAACGTTACTTTGCACTGAAAGTAATGAGCATTCCTGATGTCATTCGACTGAAGCAAGAGCAACACGTGCACAACGAAAAGTCTGTCTTGAAAGAAGTCAACCACCCCTTTTTGATCAGATTGTAAGTTCTTGTGGTTTTTTAATTCATTTAACTCATGCATAAGGTGCAGTTAAAATATTCCAGAGTCTCATTGCAACTTCTTATGTACTTAACCAACACTGAGCATTTAATTTCTGTTACATAATCTAGACTAAAATAGACTTTGGACTTAAGTATTTATTATAGAAGAATGAAGAATTTAAACTCAAGATGCATAATTTAAACATTCAAGCAATAATTTATTGTAAGAATTTTTCTGTCTCTTATTTTCATACTGCAGAAGAGAAATCTTCTTAAGTGAGGGGAAAGTACTAACGAAGAATTGTTAGAATTCGCTCATCAAAATGACTTCTAGAATGATTCTTGATGTTAGAAATGTGATGAAAGTATTTCTGCATATGTCTTGTAGGTACCTAGCTAAAGGTATTATTAAAGTATCTGCTTTTTAAAAACTTATGTGAACTCTTGCAAACTTTATTTTTAAAGAGTTTAAATAACTGCAGCACTTCTTGGATGTTGATATTCCCATATTTTGGGTTGTTAAGTGATGGAACTTATTGAGAAACATATTTTAAACACAGTTCATAAAGAACACATTTTTTTCCTTTCATGGAATTATGGTAGTTCTAGTGATCCCAATAATCCTGTGGTTAAAGATAGAAGGTATCATACACTTCTGTTCACAGCAACACAGCATTTCTTGTGTATCTGAGTCCACATCTATTAATGGGATAACTAAAACTCTTGGTAATTGCAGAGTTAATTTCCATTTATATTTTCTCATGCATGGATACTGGGCTGTTGACCAAGGTTTGTTTTGCATTTACCTGTCTTAATCAGTTTTACATAAAAGTAGACAAAATTAGCCTTAGTTAATCTCTGGCTGCAGTGAGTGCAGCCTCCTCCCAGGGCTAAGAAAGTATCAGAGAGAAAAGAAGAAGGAACAGCATGGTAGTCATCCAGAAGATGGAATGAGCCCTGCAGGAGGAAGCTGCTTCTCTGGTGTGTTGCTGCTTTTTCCAGCATCATGATGCTATTAGTTTCCAGCTAATGTTCAGAAATCCTATGTGTGGTGCAGTATCAGTAAGATGAGTTGTATGGTGTGTGGAGTTTGAGATGCTTGGAGGAAAGCAGGATGGAGAGGCTGAGTGCATCTGGTTAGACTGGTTGAAATCAGGATGGAACAGGGGGAACAGGATTTTGTCTGTATGTCTATGTACATATGTAAATTCGTTAAAGAAAACACTACCAAACCCAGCAAAAAAACCCAAGTTAAGTAGATCTGTGTGTCAGGAAGAGTGAGAACAGAGAAACCTGTGTGACATGTCAGAGATAGGGGTGCAAGGATTCATGTCCATACAGAAGTGATCAAAAATCCAAACTGGTAAGTTTTCCTGAATTTCATTCATACCTTATTTCCAAAAGATCAGGTATTTAAAGTTGCCAAAGGACACAATTCAAATGGAAGTTTACTTGTGTGCAAGGCAAACATTTTTCATGTCTTCTAGATCTCTGCCTTTTCTGTTGAAATGTCCAATGAGACATTGCATCAGCTGTACTCATGTAATTGTCCATATGATGCCTTTGTCCCTTGGCAAAGGAGACTCAAAGCAACCTAGCTGAAATGAGGTAGTTAAAATTTAAGTGACAATAATATTTGTATGCTTTAGGTTAAACAAATTTTCATGGGTGATTATCACTAACTGTATGACAAATAACACTTTCTCTAGCTTTTTATGTGGTAACAGCTTTTGTCAGCTGCCCAGTATATGTGGGTTTTTTCTATGAACTCTTTAAAGTGTTTTACTAAGTGTTCAACAAAAAGAGGGGAAAAAAATCTGTATAGTTCTGCTTCAGTGCCTTTAAACTGTGTTATCTACATTCTGTGTTATCTACAATTCTATATTTTCAATTAGCTTCACCATCTTAAACATGGATGGTATTTTCCTCTGGTTGCACAACAAGGAATCTGTGTCAGTGCAGCACAATACTTCAGCATTTTATGATGGAAAATTATAAGTAATGCTGCACATCATTGATTTCCGGTGTTCATCCTTCCTATGTCTTCCTATATGTAAAGAGTTTATATAACTTCTTTTCCTTTTCCTGTTGCTAGTGAGAAATGCCTTTTCTGCATTTAGGGAGGTCTGGTTTTGCTGTAGACACTGAAGTTATTTATCTACATATTTTTTTAAACAATTTTTTATAAATGCTTGTTTGGTTCTCTTGCAATCTTCACTGCATGTTTGAGTGATATATCATATCTCTGTGTGCAGCGCTTCATAGCAAGCTGTAATGTTGACATGTATCTTTTGATTTTTTTCAAGAAAACAAAAATTAGTAAGAGTCCACTATGTCTTGTTAATACGTCAGCGCTAATAATGTGTCTTGTCCACTATATGTCTGTATAAGCTAAAATAGGTTGTTTGTAAGAGCTCACAATGGCATCCAAAGTTGATGTAGTAAAGCTGAATTGTAGAGTTAACATCACCACGCATATTATTCTGATCACAGCTTCTGAGATTTTTAGTTCTTTTTTTGTATTAGAATTACCTTTTAAAGCAATCTGCATTGCAAGTATAGAATTTTTGCTCTTTTTCATGTATATCAAATAACGTATCCATTTTTTCTGTGGATAAACAAACCTTTATCAGTTTTTGAAGAAATTAATTCTAGTAAAACTACTTTGTTTTAGTGGTCTAGATCTTCCACTTTTGCCCCTCTGTATTTCTTTGTCAGATTTTGCTCTTCCTTTCCCAGGTACATGTTCTTTTAAATACGTAGTTTGCTTTGTTTTACCCACTCCTGTTCCTCTTTCATTGTTTATTATTTATTAACTACCTAAAGTACATCTCCAGAGTGTTTGTAAAAACAGTCAGTAAAGATACTGTGGACATCATCAATAGTCAATTAATATGTTGATGGCTGTCATAGGGAAGAAGCTCCATAAAAGCAAAGGCGAGCCTGGGCTCTGCTTTCTTCATCACCTTGAAGGAATGGAGGAGGTGTTACTGATGTCTGGTAGTCCATCTCATTTTCTTGGTTGCTTCAGTGCTGATATTAAAAAATAAAATCTTAATGAGTAAAAGTCATTCGTGTTTGGGAGCTTGCCTTGCTCTACCTGTCTTTGCTGAGGCTCTGTGCCTTGATTAAATACCAGGCGATACTGCAGAAGTGCTTGTTATACTGCAGAGGCAGTTACTAGAAGCTAAAGTAGCCTCTCTTCTTGTATCAATAAAGTAGGTGGGGATACAATGTTCTCTGTCTTTTATTGTAAAATTAGGAATATCTCTTTTTTTTTTAAGTGGTAGTGTTCTTCAAGGTGTTGTTACCAGATACTTATTTTCTCCTTCACTGTTGAGTTAGATTTGAGTGTGTGGTTATGTGAGTTGTTTAGTGTGGAGAGAAAGAAAAACAGCTTAGTTTAGGGGAGTGCGGAAGAGAAGATTCCTGTATTCTGTAATGAAGCATTTTAAAGCCACATGGAATTATTTTCTTTCTTCCTTACCTGTTCTTTACTGTTCTTTACTGCACTCTAATAATGACTGTACCACAATAATAGTTCTGAAACGAAAGGTCTGAGGAATGGAAGGTCCTTATCATTAGGTTAATTCTGAGGTACAGAAATTAATCTTGTTTTACTGTCATTTTTGCATTCCTGTTGCTTTACCGTAGAAGAGCAAACATTGTGATCTGATGCTTTAGCTGGGGTTGTGTATTTCCAGGGAAGAAGAGATAGAAGGACAACTCTGTGATGTCTTATTTTAAACATATTGTCATGAAAGTCTTTACAAAAGCAGATTCTGCTCACCCCCATCACTTTGGCAATGTTTCATTAAATAAAATGTAAGGTGTGTAAGAAGTGTCTGGTCTTTATATCAAGTCAGTTATTTGGTGCTTAGAAGAGACCTATTTTGTACAATGCAAATCTATCAGTTAATTTACTTTCTTGGCTTGTGCTGTGCTCATCCTCAATTATCTGTTTTATGTTTCAGGTTAATCAGCTACCTTGAACGTCAGTTACATAATCTTGCTGGATTCTTGGGGGTTTAATATTTGCAGACTAGACATCAGAAATAAGTTACATACATATTACGGAAATTTACTTCTAAAGCAAATTGGAGACATAATTTCTTTATTCAGTAAAGTAATATTTTTATTACAGATTTTGGACCAACCACGATGAACGTTTTTTATATATGTTAATGGAATATGTGCCAGGAGGAGAACTTTTTAGTTACCTGCGCAACATGGGGCGTTTCAACAACAGCACAGGACTGTTTTATTCTACAGAAATTATTTGTGCAATAGAATACCTGCACTCCAAAGAAATAGTGTATAGAGACTTAAAACCTGAAAATATATTACTGGACAAAGAAGGACATATCAAGCTTACTGACTTTGGATTTGCTAAAAAGCTAGTGGATAGGTAAGTGGAGTTTTCTTATGGTAATTATATTTTGCTTTCTAAACAGTTGGAAAAAAAAAAGGTTTGCTTTCATTGCTCAGCATTTCATCTAACAGCCCATGTGATTCATACATGTCAAATCGTTTAATATGAAGGAAATGATCATCTTGAAATGTCTGCATGGAAACCTGTATTTACCCCTTAGGTATAACTAAGAGCAGTATAGCACATAAGCAACAGTAGAACAATATTTTTAGATGAGTGATTTTGTATATTGAAGTTTTCGGCAGTCATCTTGTATAAAGGGAGTTCAGTAAAGTAATATGAGCAAATATTAAAATCTGTACGTTAATCCTCCATACATATTGAATGGCTAAATGTTTTGTAACTCGTGTTTCCTTCTGCTTTTCTGTTAGAGACTTTTGAAGTGTGAGAAAAACATTTTAGTACTGCATACTGTATTAACATGTTGCTAAAATGAAACTGCAAAAATCTAGACAAAAATGAAGCCAGCTTCAGCAGAATTGGTTTATTTAACTGTAACTTTTACATTACTGTCAGATTTAATAGCATATGTAAACTTTTTGATAATGCAGAGGGTTTTTTTCTCTCTGTTTGGACTACTCTTCCAAGATGACAGTGCATGTTCTGAAAAAGAAGCAAGAGCATTGGGATTCAAGAAAAGGGAGGAAAAAACTAACCTGTCGTATGGGAAAAGCAGTGTGACAAAGTTTGTTATTATGCCCTTGAGCCACCTCTTGAGGGGGATGGTATTTGATTGTTCTAGTTGAGGCAGCTAGTTAGGTTTTATATAGGTGCTTATTCTCTTCACTCATCTGTGTACTTGTTCAGTACTGCTTCTTTTGCAACAAATGGTTCCGTGTGTGAGGATAATTCTGCAACATCAATTTGAAAGGAGAGTGGATCTGAGGGAGCTACTTAATGGATCCCTTACAAAGTAAAAGTCAGATGACAAATCAGATCATGTTATGGAGGTCACAAAAACTGCTTCCCCATGGGTTACATGCACACAGTGCTGGGTTGCCTCTGCACAGAAGAATGGTAGACAATTAATAACAAGCTGGTTCTGTTCACCTTTAAGGTCTGCAAGTCTGTTTGAAAACCGTAGAATTTCAATATCAACATATTTGATTGAATTCAGTTTCAACTGGGCAAGCAAATAGGCATCCAAATGCTGACCTTTTCTTTTAATACTTCGTTTTTAAGTCAAAGTAACTTTTTTCTTGCAGAAAGAGGTAATGCTACTTCCATGTAAGAAAGTAGGACAATCTCTTTATAAGACATTTTCAGGCAAGTTCTTACGACTTTCTCTTGACATGTAGATACTGCCACTTAGTGGTTATTCTTGATTTGGATTTCCGTGGCTCTATGAGTGGATTGGTTCAACTGCATTTTAGGACATCAAAACAAGTTACCACTACTGGTTTTAATTGTTTTTTTTTTGTTTCCCATTTTGCGGGGGGGGGAAGTGAAATTGATTAGCTTGTGTTAAATTGAATCATGTAAGACTACAGTAATTTTATATTCCTAGCTGATTTACCTATAAATGTACGACAGGTAATATAAATACAGAACATAACATTGGAAGGAGCCGAGGACGTTATCAGTTAGAGCACGGGTAGTTGCCTATGCAAGTCTGGTTTGGTTTTTTATGTGATGGGTTTTATTGGAACTACATGATAGTTTCAGTAGTACGCTCGCTAGTATATTAGCTGAAGTAATTTCTACAACGCTGGTTTTGTCGCTGTAAAAATACACCATTGTCACCATTTGTCCACTAATGCACTCCAGTAGGTTCTTTTGTTTATGGCATAGGCTATTTAATTAAAATTATAGGGTATGTTTTGTCACTTTTATGATGGCAAACATCTGTACGTATGAATCTTCCATGTACATATGTATGCACGTAGATGTGTGCATATGTACAGCATATATGAATTGTGAAAATAAGACAAAAAGCATTTATGTTTTTCAAACATTGTGAGGTAACCTGCCACTCAGGATCAGCAAATATATTCCTAGAGAGGAGAAGACATGAAATGGAAATTAAAGCATGGTCTCCAGAAGACCTTTGATACAATTACACATTCTTGATACATCATACTTCACGGGAAAGATTTTGTAGCTGCCCAGTTGAGGTTGTTCTGTGCAGATTTTCTTTTCTTCCCATTACAATGTGTGAAAACATGAAGTGTTCACCATGTCCATCTGCAATTAAGCTGCTCTTTAGAAAGAATGTCTGGCTCATAGCTCATGTTCCCACTGTGAGAAGCAGCCTACACGTTTACCTTCTTATTAGTACAATTTCTGAAGGGCCAGACTCTTAGTATTTTCTTTGTATAGACATCGGAAGGAGAGGAGGTTTTCTTTTCTCCTTCTGTTCCTTGTTGGTATGTCCTTCTGTTTATCCTTATTCCTCCTTTTTCAGTCATAGTGTATGTTTAAAAATTCTAAATTTTTCTCCAAAACAGTGTGTCTTTGCCTCAGCTGCTGTTTATTTCTTCTCTTTTCCACCTTGGTGTTGCTTAACTGAAGACTTAATAACCTTTTCAGTTTCTTGTAAGTACATTCATGCTTTAAAAAAGGGGCAATGTCAAGAAGAAAAATGGGGAGGGGATTTTTATAAATTATTGTTACCTGAAGGTTCTAGAAAGGATTTGCTTTGAACTTTACAGCCATTACATTTGTAGACCTTTCTTTTTCTGAAAAGCATATACCACTTTTTGTGTATAGTATTTTCATAAAAAATTATTTCTAATCTAGTCTTTTTTTTTGCGTATGGTTTTTGGTTTTGTTTTTTTAATTCCTTTGTTCTTTCAGAGAAGCTCAAAACTAATCTGCACGGGATTTTATATTTTTTATGCTCAGATTTCACTCAGAAAGTTATAAAAGTTTTAGGTAAAGTTAAAACTTTCATAATTTTTTTTTCTGGAGCGTTAATTTTAGTTTATTCAGTTTATATTCCTAAAAAAAAAAAATTACCTGTGAAAGTCTTTTAGAAACTTGAGCATTGATTAATCATAAATATATTCGGGATAGCACTGTTGCTTAAGCTGAATGTACCTCGTGATTGTTCTGCAGAGTGCATTGCAGAGAAAAAAAACTAAGTAAGACACAGTAAGTCTGGTTTACAAAGTGTATTGTTTGTCACTGTAGACACAAGCAAGAATATCTTGCAGAACAAATTTTTGTGGGCTGGAAACAAAGCAATCTTTATTAATATTGTTACAAACAACCGGAATACCAAAACCAACACTGTTGTTAATCTCTGACTCATATGCAAGAAGCCTGTCAATTACTACAGAGATGGATGCTGAATGGTGTAGAATGCTAAAATACATTAACCTTTGAGACTTAACTTCTTCAAATAGTACTCTTAATAAGTCGCACAAATATTATTTTATAGCTTACCTTTGTAATCAGAGTAGATTCTTTGTTTTATTTTCATATTTTAAAATTAAATGTTCAATCTTATCAACTATGGCTTACCTGCATTGCAGCTTTTATTCTGAAAACCCAGAGCGGTGGATATTTTATAGCAGTTTGAAGCGAACAGTCTATTCTTATTTTTCTGCATTGTAATTTATCTTCAAAAGGATGATCTGGAGTTTTAGATGAGTATGAAATAGTCATAAGATAGTAATGATAAAAAATACTTTAGGCAGGTTATCTATTGATAACTTTTACTTGGTATGTTTTTCAAAATATTAAATAGTTTGTTTCATGACCACCAAAAGAGGAAACACAAGTCTTACACATCTTACAGCACAAATACATAGCTTGGAAAAGAACATGAGCTTCTTCCCGGGTTTTGTGTAGTCAATAAGGATAAATTTCTTGGTGGTAATAAATTTTATTTCCTAGTGCAGCTAGGAGACTTCAAGTTACTTTAGCCTTTGCTTAATTTGCAGTTTGCCTCTTGCTTCAATAAAAAGATCTTGTTAATAACCTGTATGGTAGCTGAGAGTCATTTTAATTACATTGTCCCCAGCAAATTATGTAGGTCCTGGAAGTTGTGGTCAAATGATTTTTATTTTTTTTTTTTTTTTTNTTTTTTTTTGTATGTAAATTATCTTGATGAGGGATGAAAACCTTCTTCTTCCCAAATGCGGTAAAATTGTCAGCTGTTTCACTTGCAGAGCTGGCTAAATCAGTATGATTAACAATGGATAAAGTGCCTTTTTGCATACAGCTTTTTAAATTTGGGAGAGGGAGAAATTTTTGTTTTAAAAGACAACAGAGCTTTGCTGTTTTTCTTAGTTCCATAGTGCTGATCCAGGCAACCGCTAGATGGCAGTAGTGTCAAGCAGTGCTGAAAGTAAGAATTTTCTTCAGTAATGCTTGATCTGGAAAATGAGAGTTTAAACTTTTTAGATAAATTTATGATAAAAATTAAAAATGCATTGTTAACACTAATGAAGGTAGTTTCAAGCGCCATGAAGCACATTGGATGCACAGTATGTCTAACACATTCTAGCAGTTTAGCTGGAGTAATTTAGCTTTCACCATAGAAGAATCAAGCTTAAAGATATTCAAGTCATAATTCTTCATTTAAAGCCTTGGCTGACTGTACAGCTCCTCTTTCTTTATCTTAAGTATTTTTATGGATGTAGGCTAAGGCTTAAAAAAACCCAACAAACAAAAGGAAAACAAGGGGAAAAAAACCTTCCAAAGGCTCTCTTTAAAATAATTCATAGAGTCACAGAGTATGCTGAGCTGGGAGAAACCCATCAGGATGATGAAGTCCAACTCCTGGCCCTGTGCAGGATGCCCCAAGAGTCACACCATGTTCCTTACAGTGTTGTCCAAACGCTTCTTGAACTCTGAGGCTTGGTGCTGTAACCACTTCCCTGAGGAGCCTGTTCCAGTGCTCAGCCACTCTCAGGGTGTAAAACCTTTTCCTGATATCCAGCCTAAAGCTCCCCTGACTCAGTTTCATGCAGTTTCCTCAAGTCTTGTCACTGGTCACCAGAGCAAAGAGGCTGGTACTTACCTCTCTGCTTTCCCTCATGAGGACCACAGTGAGGTTTCCCCTCAGTCTCCTCTTCTCCAGGCTGAATAAACAGAGTGACCTCATCTGTTCCTCATAAAACTTCCCCTCCAGACCCTTCACCATCTTCGTTGCCCTCCTTTGGATGCTCTTTAATAGCTTAATGTCTTTTCTATATTGCGATGCCCAGATCTGCACACAGTATTCAAGGTGAGGCCGTACCAGTGCAGAGTAGGATGGGACAATCGCCTCCCTGCACTCTTAGAAAAGTTGTTGAACTAGTATTACTTCTAAAGGTGATTGCTACTCATCTTAATGCATGTGTTCAGGAGCATGTTACCAGTTGGCTTGGAAGAGATTCTTCCTGCTCTCACAAATATTCAGTAAGAGGTTTTTTTGGTGTAAGTTAGAAATCATGTGCAGTGACCATTTGTGACTATATTCTAATGTGACTAGAACTGTTTTTAAAATGTGATACACTTTTTTTCTTTCATATTCTGTGCTGTTATTTCATTTTCTCTGAGTTGATGAGCACTTTTTCATCTTCTGAGTTGGTATTGAGTAAGTGCAGTTTATTCAGAATGAAAGCACATATTTTTTCTCAGATATATACTTAAACTTAAGTCAAGGGAGTGAAGCCAGGCGAATTCTACTTGGGCATTTTTACAAAGAAGAGCAATATATTTCGGGAAGAATTGGTTTCTGAATATTCTTTTCAAATTGTAATTCGATCTTTGTAAATATAACTACCTAGTTTCAATTTATTTCGTGTCTTTACAGAACTCAAAATATACATTTCAATTAGTTAGCAATATAACACTGTTTTATCCTTACCTTATCATAGAAAGCTGTGACTAAAAATGACATTAAAATATATAAAAAATAGTGCTGCTCTACATATCTCACATTTGCTTAACTACACCTTGGAAATATTTTAAATAACTAAAAATACAAAGTGTTCTAATGGCTATTATGAAAGTGATAACAGGGTTTCATTTCAATACTATTTTAAAAACTTTACTTAGATGGTAAAATGAATCTGTCTTGCATGTGCAACTATTTACTGATTTATACTACTTTAACTCCCTTCTTCCCTTTGTTTCTTTTCTAAACAAAATTTTTTCCTTTTCCTGGAAAAGGCTGATAAGCTTGTCTTCTGCTGTGCCTGTCAGTAGTAGTCCATGAACTCCTGGGGTCTGCAGCTCCCAGGGTGAAAACCACTGTTAGTACTGACAAAGAAACGTACAGCCTTATGGATAGAGTACTATACCACCAGTCAGCAAACTCAGTGCACAGATATTTTCTGCAGCCAAGAAGTTTCTTAATTTCCACGTGTCTCTGTTTCAGGAGAAGTGGAGAGCATCATCAAAGAAGTCTGTTTAGATCTTGTAGAGGCCTTTATTATTTCTGTTTCTATATGCGGTAAATACGTATATGTTGGGTACTTTCTTATGTGTGTGTTTGATTTTTCCTATTACCATTTTTCAGTTTAACTTCAGTCGGGTTTTGTTGTTTGTTTTGTGGGGTTTTTTTCTTCTTTTCCTTCCAGAACGTGGACTCTCTGTGGCACTCCTGAGTATCTTGCACCAGAAGTTATACAAAGTAAAGGCCATGGAAGAGCTGTGGATTGGTGGGCCCTAGGAATTCTTATATTTGAGATGTTGTCAGGGTAAGTGATAATTACTATATCACAGCAATATTACATAATACAGTAATACAGGATTCTTTCTTTTACAGGTTCTGTTTACAATGTTTGGGTTAGCAAATTTGGGCTAAATTTATTATTGATATGCTAGTTTAATTTCTGCCTCTGAAGAAAGGAATTGGGAAGCTGCACAAAAGAACATATATCACTATTCTTATGGGAATATTTTAGGTTTTGAGTTTGTTGGTTTTGTTTGTTGTTTTGGATTGAGTTTTTCTTTTTATTTTAGTTAAGACTTTTTTAACAGCTGCTCTTTTCCTCATCTGTTCTGGAAGTTCAGGTTTTGTCAAAGTTTAGATTTTTATTTTTATTTTTTTTTTTTTCATAAAATCCTTTAAAGGCTAAAGAAGAGGATTACTTCTGTAATTAATTTCTAGCATAGCAGTATAATACTTGCAGTGGGAGCTTTAGTCTGTAAAAATGCATAATGACCAGTAGGAAATATTAATTACACTTTGTATTACTACTGAGCACTGATTTTATTTTTTTTTTTTTAAAACCAAAAGAAGAAGAACAGGAAAAACTTTAAAGGTGTACTTAAAATCAGTTTGTTCAAATGCTACGTTTGATGTTTTGGAATTTGTTTGATAAGGAATGTTTCCAGAAGATACAAATTTAAACTAAAGAAAGAGTTTCTGGCATTAATATAATTAACCGTTTATAACATTTTAGTATTAGCTATATAAAAGTAATTGCCTGAATTTGCTCTGATTTCAAAAAGTACTGTTTTCAGTACAATAAGTAACTGATTTAGGGAGAATGTGAAGTTCTGATTATGTACTAAACAAGACCATCTGCATGTTTTTCCTTGGCTTTTTTTGTCTTGGCTGCATTGTGTGAAGGTACTTGCAGAAAAGAGAGGGATTTTGAAAGCAATTGGCTCTGCCATTGTGTAGAACAAATGCAGGCGAAAGCAAGGCCTTCCTAGTTTCTCAAGAAACAGAGTATATTTCATCCTTTGGTTTCATAGTTCTTAGAACTTCTTTTTGGTACCTGACTCAGTGTGCTGTATGCCTTCTCGGACCCCACGTGTGTCAGGTTGCCTCTGTGGCCTTTCATTGTAGTTCTGCAGCCCTGTAGAGTGATCGGAACAAAATGTCCTTACTTGGATTTATCCATCCTTTTCTCTAGTCAGTACTGTCCCTCTCATGCAGAGTAACTTTGGTGACTCTTCCAGTGTTTGGACAAGCTCGTCAGATTGCCTAATCAAGCAGATTCCCTGATGGATGGATGATCACTTCAGAGCTCTAATCCGTTGTGTATTGCTGTGAAGAAGTCCACCCAATAGCATCAAAACTTTATCCCAGGACAGTATTGCTGCCCACTGCTTGCTTTCTTAATCTCCTGGAGGCTTGCATATGCATTGACTTTGAATCTCAAGGCAATATGTAGAAAGAAAAGCATAAAAATGTGTAATAGTTCTGACTGACACAGGCAGGTTTTGCTGACTGGTCTGATACAAAGTCATTATTTATGTAGGCTTATCTGTGCAGGGACCAGGCTTCGCCTTTCTTCTGTTGCTCCCTGTAAGGTGAGCAGCCCAAGCTGGTTAAGGAATCCTTTTCAGAGGAATGAAAGGAACAAGTAATTCCCATCAGGCTTGTTGCCACTAATCTTAGTGTTAGACAGCAGGAAACTGCAGGTAAAAGCGTCTGGTGCTGTAACGCGAGCACAGGTGCTGCAGTCACCCAGCTGTAGTCTGAGTGATTTACCTTCCTGCCATGGGCTTCAGTGAGACCACTGTCTGGTCTGTGTGGTCTCAATGTAAGTGGATATCGGGCCTTTTTTCTTTGTGTGCCTTATAGAGTTGTTGATAGGATTCTATCTACTAGAGCAATAATAGAAACAAAGTTTCTATTTTACGAAGTTAACATACTGATTACAGGTGATAATCGAGCCAAGATCTCATTTCTGGAGTCAGACCTCAAGACTGGAGGGTGCTGAAGTATGACTGCTATATACTCTTCTGAAATATGATTGGCATATCTTCTTTGTGTAAAAAGGGAGCAGCTGCAGTCATTTCTATGTAGGGTCTTCTGTGTCATGACACCATCTGGCTCAAGGGATGAGACCTGGATTCCGGAAGGGGGGGGGCGGGGAGAGGGGTGGCTTAATTTGAACACTTTGGCTTTAGAGACCTTTAACCAATAGAGATAAATCACATTTTTCTAGAAGGCATTTGAGGCCTTATATAGGCTGATTGACAGAGCAGCTGTCTGCTGCATACGATTTTTGTCATGGCCTTTACTACAGTATTTGTGTAGGCATGCTCTTCATAATTAGATGCTGTTTTGAATAGGGACTCCATCCAAAACTAAAAAATAAAAAGCAGTATTCAGTCATTATCCAGAGCTGGGATAGGGACTTCACACAAGCATGTTTGTTTGCAGTGGTTTTTTTTGGACATTTGGTTTGGAGTTTTTGGAGGGTTTTTTTGGTGTGGGTTTTTTTTTTTGTTGTGGTTTGGTTTGTTTTGGGGAGTTTTTTTTGGTAGTGGTGTATTTTTGGGTTTTTTTGATGTGGGGAATGTAGATTGATACTACTTTGGATTTTTAATTTTTTTTGGGGGGGATAGAGGGAGGCAGGGATTATGGCTTGTATCTGTTACCTTTAGGCGGGTAAGTTGTCACATAGGGTGGATGCTTTTAGTGTTTTATCAGCTTTTAACCGTTGTTGACAGTAGTGTGTTAAAATGCTTTTCCTCACCAACTGAAGATGTGGCTTGATATTTACACTATCAAGGCTTTTATAGCATCAACAGTCCTAGGTAACTTTATCCTTTGAAACCCAAAGAAGTTTTAAGAAATACAAAATGTTTTTGAGGGCGAACAAAACTTGACTTCAAGACTAAATTATTGTCTGCAAGTAAATTAATTTAAGACATTTGGTAGTTATTTCCTGAAGTTAGTCTCTCTGAAGCGCAAAAGCAATTGAAAAGAATTGGTAGATGTGTATGTAAGGAAACGGTCTTTCTAAAAACAAACAAACAAACCCACACTTTCCTGTTCTGTGGTGTCTTATTTCCCTATCTTAATCTCTAGAGGCCCATGGAATTCTAGTTCTGCACATACCAGATTTAAGGCAAGGTCCCATTTAGGTTTAAGATACTAAGATACAGGAAAGGGAAAGAACAGGGAGAACCGAAGTTGAGAAGAAATCTTTACAGAACACAAGTTCATAGAGTTAATCTAAACAAGCAAAACAAACTGTCAATACAAAGAATTGGAAGATCTGTTTGAGTAAATGAGTTCTGTTACAATTTACCAAGAGGAAAATATACTTGTTATTTAACATTAAATATGTTAAGTCATAACTGTACTGTCATCAGATACGTAGCTAACTGAATTTTGCCTGTTAATGAGGGCTTTGTGGGGGTTTTTTTGCATTTGTGGTCATATGTGATGTGCTGGTCTGTCATTTTAGGTGGTAATGGTTCTTGTCTGCGGGTTCATATTCTCAGACCTGTGTGTTTTCACCTGAGGTTTTACAACTTCTGTTCTTCAAACTATCTGTTATCTTTGAGACTAATGTCAGTGCCATTGTTATGCATAAATTAGCAAAAGGAATGGCTTGAAGCTGTTGTCCTATTTACAGAGATATTGCTATTTATAATATATCATGTTTTCAGTTGGTGGAAAAAAGGCAGCTGTTTTTTTGTGTTATGGTGTGAAGACAATCTAAAGCTCAAGGGGTTTTTTGATGATTTATTAGGTAGCTTCCAGAACAATACTTATGTTGTTTTGTCTAAAAACTGTGCTGTGTTGAAGATAGACATTTGCAAGAAGCATCAAAATCAAGTTATTTGGTTTGTCCATAAGAAAACTATGTCATCTTTCAAAGCAGTTCTCATTTTGTATACAGTTCAAATACACTTTAAGCAGCATTGCCACAAACTTCTTATATAGCCAAGTGTGATTTAAATTTCTCTCAAGAGCTCTAGACATTCTAATTTTGAATTTTCAAAGTGGGAAAGCTGAGAGCAATTTAAACATGTAAATATGTAAAAAATTACACACACTTTTTGTTCTTCTTGATTTCACACCTCAGTGTGCAGTAATCTGTACATCTACTGCAGCTGGCACTTTTGTAATACATAGTCACAAAGTTTCATTCTGATAGCTTTATGCATTTATAGATGCTAATATATAATAACAAATAGAAAATTGAGTGTACTGTTTGTCAACTTGCTGTGGAGAATGTGAATAACATTAATATCACCTAAGAAAAAAACTTTGTATGATAGTTTGTGCAGGAAAATTTTGTGCAGGTTAATACTTACAACGTTTTCCATGTTCTTTAGTGTCAAAGCAGGAATTTTTGATAACCAAAGTATTCTTCCTGAGATTCTTCTATTTTCCAGTTACCTGGAAAGTAGATTTTCATAATGAAACTACTCTGGCTTTCTGAACACCATCAAGAAATGTTCTTTAGTCTTTCCTTAACCATATAGTTTTGTTGTGCATTTCGGTGCTTTGAACTATTACTTGTTTTTTTTACTATGTGCCTACAGACACCTTTACTTGACTATTCTGATGGAATTTGATTTTGCCTATGGCCAGATTTTACAGTATTTCAAAGGAAATGCTAATCCATTTGACCATCAGATGAAAAACTAAGAAATTAGTACTGCTGAAAACAAAATGGAAATAATGTATAGTTCTTGTTGAGGAATAAGCTAGTTCGAGTCCCATAAAATTCAAGGAAGAACATGAAATGAAGAAGCTTTTATTTCACCGTTGTTTGTGCTACTAGTGATTTCCAAAGTCATCAGCACTGTATTTGTGTGTGTATACAAACAGTTAATTTCTCTTATAAAGTAATTATAAAATGTTAGGGTCATGTGGAAATGTTTTAAACATTGAACTGTAATAGTACTTGGATGTTGTGAATATGGTTGACACTCAATCTTTTTATTTTTATTCTGTAGGCATTTTGAGACAGAAGCATAGTAAGAAGGATGCTTCAGTCATTTAAGGAAGGCAAAGCAGGACTGAGATTAGTGAATGAGTAGTTCTTTGTTCCATTCCCTTAGAAGGTTTCCTGTAGTAACTTTTAAAAACATGACTGACACTCAGAAATTTCTTGGCCCTTGGGATAAGCTGCCTGTACTGGCTGTACTGGTGCACCCTAATGTACTCTGAGCCTCTTGGAGTAATCAGGGTCATGTATTGTGCTAGTAAAGGAAGCACAACAGAAAACTCTCAGTTCTTACTGTAGCTGTACAACAAGAAGCAGTCTCTGTTAGCTCATAAATTCATGAAGAACTTTGTAGAAAATACAAGCATTAAAATATAATTTTAATTGCATTTTGATTTACTGATCATCGTGGGAAGCTTATGAAATAAGTACTTAATCTGTCCCACACACAAAGACAGCTGCATTTTGAGAGTTCTGAACAGTCTGTCTCTTTCAAAAACCTTATCTAGCAAAATATACTTGAAGTCAAGAAGTATAATAAGTAACTGAACTGGACAGTGTGAAGGTCCTTTAACGCTTTTGACAGTAACTAGTGAATAGGGGTGTGCCTGCAATTACAGGACAAGGTCAAAAATGGTAATTCTCTTTTGGAAACTATACCCATGGGTTTAACAGATAAAGGCAAAGCATTTTTTATTTCTAACACTGAAAATTTGTTTGATAAATTATAATTTTACTGTATTAATGTAACAATTTTATATTTTTCTATTCTATTGTAATACTTAAATTTTAATTCTAATTCAGCATGTTGTGTACAAAAATGTTTGCAGTTTTTCAATGAGAGCCTTAAGTTATTTTTCAAGTTAGGATTTGGTTCATGGTCCCCTACCAAAAAGAACGATGTGATCAGCTGTTTCTGAGGGGAATTGTTATAATCTAATTCTGCTTATAAAATTTTTAGAACTTCTTTTTCTAACCTCGAAAAATTTTCTGTATTAAAATAGGTTTCCTCCATTTTTTGATGACAATCCATTTGGTATATATCAGAAGATTCTTGCTGGCAAAATAGACTTCCCGAGGCATTTGGATTTATATGTAAAGTAAGTCCATGACTCCAACACTATATTTTACTTTCTAAACATCTCCTGAGCACTGTTTCTGAAGGATCTTCTTAGAAGACAAGATACTGGATTCTGATTTTCTGAAACGCCATGTTGGAAAATATTTTAGATTGCATTTACACTTTCAGTCCAGATAAACTTACATATCTGGTAGACTTCAAGCTGGTGATGTGGTTGTAAGATAGTATCTGACTCTTACTTTTCTGCATGTTTTGGGATATTAAGTGCTTTTCCACCTTGTACAAGACTCATTGGTATCAGGTCCCTGTAAGAAAGTAAAGAGGAGAAAGACAAGGAGATAATTTAATACAAGTGAAAATTAGGATAGCAGGAAGCAAACACTGAACTATTGTTTTGTATACATATGTACCACTTAAATCACTCTCAACATAACTATTTGAATGAACTCTGGTACTTCAGAAGTTCTAATGTAAAATCAACATAAATTTGTGATAGCGGGGACCTGGTTCAATATGCAGTATTATCATATGTGCGTGTGTGGGTTTTATAGTATTTTGCAATCATTAAAGGTATATTGCAGATATAATGGGTATTTTCTAATTAAAAATTCTATAACTGAAATAATGGTTAGTAAACATAAGAACAGAGGAAGTGCAATTTTAAACATGAAGTTTCTCCTCAGAAGCAGAAATAATTGAGTGAGTGAGGATGAGAACTTTTTCTTACAATTCCTAGGTTAATCATTCTTGGTGTTTTGATGGTGACCTTAGAGAGGCACTTGCTTACTGTCACCACTAGGTAAATAGACAAAATATTGTATGGCAAATCTAATGAAATCTGTCCGCCTACTTTTCTCTGAACTTTTATGAATTCTTTTGCAAAAATAATCATTTGAGAAGGATTTTTTTTTTTTAAGCCTCCATTGAATCATCAGGTGCACTGAATCAAGCACGTCTGTATCACCTTAGGCTGATTAGTGTCTCCTTTTTGTGTCTGTAACAGTTTTCCCTTACTATCTGAATGCTGTTTCCAGTTTAGTGTAGTCTCATTGTTTGGTCTTCCTAACCCAGTTGGTCTTGGAAAGAAAACTGAGTATTTTCCATAGTATTCTGTGCTCTAAAGTATAAGAGCATGACCAGAAGATGAACACCTCAAATTACGTTATCATCGCTAGCAACCTGTCTAACATGGTGAAACTAAGAATGCTTATACAAGTTGTGCTCTTCAGTCTAGACATGATAGCCAAGGGATTTAAGTTACATTAATCAACATTGTTGTTGATGCACTCCTTTTCCAGCTTTTCTTATCCACATGTTCATTCAGTGTGTGCTTAGCAGCTCATTCACATTAAAGTCTTGCATTTAAGGAGTCTCATGGGATTCTGGCTTGGGCTTCCCTCCTTTCTCACCTTGATTTTGGATGATCTCATTCATTTCATAGAATCATAGGATCATTAAGGTTGGAAAAGACCTCCAAGATATCAAGTCCAACCTTTGACCAAACACCACCATGCCAACTAGACCATAGCACTAAGTGCCACGTCCAGTCGTTTCTTCAACACTTTCGGGGGTGGTGATTCCACCACCTCCCTGGCAGCCTGTTCCAGTGCTTAACCACCCTTGCAGTGAAGAATTGCTTCCTGATGTCCAACCTAAACCTCCCCTGGTGCAGGTTCAGGCTGTGTCTTCTCATCCTGCCACTCGTTGCCTGGGAGAGAAGGGGCTGACCTCTGCCTGGCTACAACCTCCTTTCAGGTAGCTGTAGAGAGTGATAAGGTCTCCCCTGAGCCTTCTTTTCTCCAGGCTAAACAACCCCAGCTCTCTCAGCTGCTTCTTACAGGACTTACGCTCTAGACCTTTCACCAGCTCCTTTGCCCTTCTCTGGACTTCGTCCAGCACCTCAATGTCCTTCTTGTAGTGAGGGGCCCAGAACTGGACACAGTGCTCGAGGTGCAACCCCACCAGCGCTGAGTGCAGAGGGACAATCACTTCCCTTGTCCTGCTGGCCACACTGTTTTTCTAGTTTCACCTGCTTTCTCCAGTGAGCTGTTAGCATAATGTATCTATCTAGTTCTGTCAACTCCTCTTCCTTCTTTTAAATCACAATATGCAGAACTGGATAGTCTTTGAGTGTCTCTGCATCATTAGCTTAAAGCAAGTGCCAAGCTTATTTTGTCCTAAGAAGCCAGTCTGCTTCTTACCTTACTTTTACCCCATTTGCTTTCTCTTTCTTCTTCCAGTAAGTTGGTATCTCAGCAAGGAAGAAGACTGTCTTGGATCTTGCCACATCCAGACTATTAGTGTTTTACAGTGTTTATGGAAGTTGAACCTTAGCTCTCTATTCTGAGGCAGCAAAACTAATTTCCTTTTTGAACTTTGAGAAAACTTTTCTCCCTAGATGTATGTACTATGTAAACTTACTGACATTTTTCTACTTGCCTTGCCCCCTGTCACCCTCCCACACTTTTTACTTTTTGAATTTTTACAACTTTGTCTTTCCCTCCTGCTGCACGATGGTCTTACTGTTTCTTACTGTGCTGTATAACTGCTGCAAGTCTTGTGTAAGTACTACTCTTTTTGGCCCAAGCTAGCATCTCTTCCCATTGCTTTTCAGTGTCCTGTTTGTTAGCCACCTTGCAGTCCCATCAGATGTTTCCTTCAGGTCCTTTGTCCTGTATACATAAAGTTCTTGACACTTTCGACTGTTAGTTTACATCTCTTCTGAAGAACAACTTCTGACATGATGATGATAATGAATTAACCAACTAGAAATTCCAAATGAAGACTGTCAGTAGAATTTTGTGTTCCTATGCTTTTTCAGAAACAAAGTTATTAATTATGCATCACCTATTTCTTTGGCCACTAATAGGTTTCTGAGTTATTTCTTTTCTTTTTTTCCTTTTTGTTTGGTTGGTTGGTTGTTTCTGTTTTGTTTGTTTGTTTGTTTTAACCTTTTCTTTACAAAGCCAGTTTTGGAAAATTTCAAACAAAACATCACTGCTACTTTCACTGCACTTTAATGATTATTGGTCTGGAGAGACCTTTATGTAGACTTTGATTCCCCAAATACATACAGCAACATATCTATTGAATTGACTTTAACATGATAATTTTTAAATGATTCTCTATAAATTATATCATAAAGAAGCACTAAACCATCTATTATTTGTTTCAATGTAATGAATATTTTTCCTGTCAAATGCAGGAAGTATCATCCTTAGTGACAACACAGTATCACCAAGCATGCTCATCCCTTAAATGCTCTATGATGACTTTTTGAAACAAGCCAAAAGTGATCCATGAAATGCTTTCTGGTTGTATAGGAATAGGAAACTGTGATTTATCTTTGTCCATAAACCCTGTTTTTGGGTTTCTGGATTTCTTTTCATGCCTACTTCTGTTTTAAAGTATGCTTATAGTCATTCCTGTAGCCTCTTCTGTAAGGAATGGGCTTCTCTGGGAAGGTGACTGTAAAAGGAGTTGGTCACATGATTTAATCTAATCCAAACATTGATTGTCTGGAATGATCATGAGAGTTTTAAAAATTGCTTTCAACATGGACTTTTTATTCTTTTATCTGGCAATTGAATATTTTTCCAGTTGAATTTTAGGATTGTATTCCTGCCAAATACAACAGCTTTTCAAACAGTCCAGCACATTCACTCTAAGTTCATATATTCTTTATGCATAGGCTGTTGTGATTTCAAGGATAGGTGACACAATACTGTTTTGATTTTGGGTAGTAGGTGTTACAGATAGGGATGGAGAGAGGCAGGTGTACATTCTTTTCTATAAATAACTCTATTGACACTTTTTTTAATTTTTTGTAAAGTTAAAAATTAGAAATAGCCACACTCAGTAGATCCCCAGCATTTCATACAGTATGCCATCTCTCAGGTCTATTTGAGATTGTAGAAATAAGGATGGTTAAACTTTTGTTCTTTTTGCTGTTGTACTTTATGCAGTTAGACCAGAATGCCATTTTTGTAAAATTAAATAGCAAAATAATCTTTGAGATAAAAAATAACTGCTTGCAGAAATACAAAGTCGTATTTTTCCCTCAACTCATAAGTAATCAAGGTAATTCTCTAGATTATGATACTCACTTTTGATTTATGTTGTAGCTGTAGTGCTTAATATTTATAGCATTTTGTTATTAAAATGGAAGAGTTTTATGTCTCTATACTTTTAAAATGTTGATTTAGCTTTCTGAAGAACTGTTCAATGAATCTCAGGGGATAGTTTTCATTTTCAGTGAAATTGCAGCATATAGATATTACTAGCTTTAAGCAGATGACTAGCTCTTCCATGGTTTCTCTGGATATTTAGCATAAAGATAAGGATGCAGTGTTACCTGCTTTATATATATTAGGGTTGTGTTCTGACAAAGAGGTTTGAGATCCATTTTGAGATTTGGAATGCCCAGCAAAATAGAAAAATACAAAGAAAGAAATGGTGCTACTTGGCAAGGAACAGGGGAGAGAGAAAGTTTTTCCCTTTGTTTCTCGAAAGAGCGAGAATTCTGCAAGTTCCTTTTAAAAAAAGTTATTCTTTTTTATAATTTCCTCTTAAATGTCCTCAAATATGAGGAAATGAATGGGTCAAAGGGAAATATGTCTGTATTTGTGTGACAGTCAAATATAAAGAACTTTTGTTTAACAGAGAACATATTTTCTTTACTTCAGAGACCTTATTAAGAAGCTGCTTGTGGTTGACAGAACAAGACGACTAGGAAATATGAAGGTCAGTGTAAAATGTTAGGTATGACACAGAACACAGCACGAGGTTGAAAGAATTCTGTAGGAAAGATGTAGAACAGCTCTTCTGTAGCTTTTGTTGTTACAAGCAAGAAACAGTTACAGTTTCCCATACATTACTTTGGTTATGCAATCCCAACTGCAGAGTTTAGTCTGTGTAGTCCTGTTGCTCTGAAAATCATACTCCTTTTTAGATTAATGCTATCCTTCATGATAGTTTCTCTCCCTACTCACCACTACCACCCCCCCTACATTAATTTCAAAACTTAGATTAGACCAGGAACATAGGATTAAGTCCTGTAGTATATGTGGCCAGCTCATTTGGTTATTTCTTTGGAGCTGTTAATCCCAAAAGGAGCACTAATCACATTTGAAGCTTAAAAATTGTTTTCAGGAGTGTAAGGGTTGTTGTAATACCATGATGTTTAGTCATTGCCTTGGTGGGGCTGATTAAGCACAGTCAAACAGTCTTCCACAAGGAAAATTACTCATTCTAATCTGAACAGACTTCTGAAAGCAATAGTTTACTAGAGACTGTGCTCACATGTCCCGGGTAGCGTTGCAGCCTACCTCAGAAATACACCTGTATCTGTGGTATGTCAAGGAGGAACACAAAGCAATCCTCTGAATTCTCTGAGCTGTCCTTATGTGGTACTACTTACGATGTCAAGATAATGAGAGCTGTATGACAAACTTGTTTGATTCTGCAGCTGTGCAGTCGCTGTGGTTGGTAGTTCAGTGAGAAGTTAGCTGCATGTGAATTAACTCAAGTACTTGAACAGGCTAGCCAGAACACCACACAAACTCAGTGTAGGTTAATTTACCCTTCTGGCAGAGTAATTAATCCTTTATTCATTGACTTGCTCTTGTTCTTTCAGTGTGGGAGATACCGAAATTAGCTTGGGTAATCTTTTATTTCTTTAGGGAGAGCTAACATTTTTATTTTTCTGGGAATGGGAGGTTAGAGGTTTGCTTTTTTGCCCAAAGCACGTTGAATGGTGCACACAGGTGAAGAAGTTAGAAGATGCACAGTCATACAGGTGTTTTTTGAATATTTTCAGTACGAGTGTAAATGCTGTAACCAGCTATCCAGGGTTTTCTTTCGGAGTCTTTTATGGCACACTCAGACTGGTAAGAAAAGCCAGGAACTGATGTTTTTCTTATCCTTCAGAATCCTTTGCAGTGTTTTTCGGGGGTGGAAGCAGGAGGATTTCATAAGCTGAAAATTTAAAACTGATTGACCAGTGAAAATGTTTATATCTTTTGACAGTTTTAAAGGAAAACAAAAGCAAACCTTGATTTATTCAAACATAGATTTTAGAAAATGTGTTTGGCTGGCTTTTGTGTTGGTTTTGGTCAGTTTCAGTCGGTGGTTGCTTCGGTTTGTTTTGAGATTTTTCCCTGCAATTGATTAAAATGTCAAAATCAAAACCAGTTCTAATGAAAATCAGGCTTTGGGGTGGGAGCAGTAGGGCAGACTTGTGTCTGATCCTTTTCCATTGTTGTAATTGGTTTAAAAAGAGGCAAATTCCACTGGACACTTTCTGGTGAAGCACTGAGATAGATCTGCTTTTGAGGAAACTGGGTGATATATTGTTCTTCTTGATGCCTCATAGGATATGAGCAATGGATAGTCCCACTCCACATAAATCTGAAAATGTGTGATATGCTTCATTTTGTGGAGTTGTATGTGGTATGATCTTGAGTGCTGTGCTGTGATAAGGCCTGAAACAGAGAACCATCTGTTTTTCCCCAGTGCTTAATGCTTTGAGAATGAGCCTGTGCTTGAAACAAGTTTAATCATGAAAAGGGAAAAAGACACTTTTGTTCCTTATGTACATAATCAAAACAGGCACCTTTAACTGTATATCTAAAACGAAAACAAATGTTCTAATATATTTACTTCTGTAACAGTACTGAGAATTTCTTGCTGTCAGCACTAAATGTCTGTAATATTTGAGAAAATTTTGTGCTTCTTAGACGTTATTTTTATTTGACACCAGCAACTCTCAGTTATTTTTTTTATTAGCATAAGAATTAGAAAGTATATATGAATAAAAGATATTGTCTAAAATGTTGGGGAAGACAGAAGTGAATAGAACTGTATTGAATGGTTTTGTGGGTACTTTAAAGACTGCTCTTGATCTCCATTGTCTCAAAAGAATGCAAAAAAACCCCAAAACATAATAAAACAAAAAAACCCTAAACAAACAACAGAAAGAAAACAAACAAAAAAAGAAACAAAACCACACAAAAAACCAAGCCAAACAAACAACAACAAAAACCAAACAAACAAAACCCAGGGGGGAAAAAAGAAAAACAAACCAAAAAAAAGCCAAAAACATTTGGGTATTATTGCTGGAACTCAGGATCTGCTAGGGAAATAACACTATGAATTTACCCTGGAGAATGTTTTAATTATTATCACCTGAAAAAAGAAAAAAGGATAGACTGTTAGTTTGCTTTGATACCACAGGTCTTATGATGAAATACATGGTTTGGAATACATATAGCTAACAGAATAGTTATTTTGATTTTTTTTTTTTTCTTTTAAGAATGGAGCAGATGATGTGAAGAGACATCGATGGTTCAGGTCTATAGATTGGGATGCTGTACCTCAAAGGAGACTAAAGGTATATTCTGCAAAATACTGTATAGGACATCACAAGGAGAACTCATTGTTCATTTAAGCTGATCTGTTGAAGGTTTGTTGGCTGTTGCATCTGTGTGTTTCTGTGTGTATGACTACATGTCTATATGCACACTTCAGTTATTAAATGCATATTTGTCCTTTTACAATGCAGAATTAATTATATGACTGTTTGCATTTCTGTCTACTTACGAAACGTCTAAAAAAAATCTCAGCTTTGCTTTGCTGATGTTGATTAACACAACATTTTGTTTGCAGTTTGAGGGTTTTATAAATAATTACTTGTATGTCTTTTTTTATTCAGGGGCATAGAGGGGATTGGTAGTCTGTTGGTTTGATTACTTCTTTTTTTTCTTTTTTTTCTTGCACTTACATTTATGGAAGTATTTTACTCTGGGCTTTAAATTTTTGTGCCAAGTTCAATTCAGGTAAATGCTTTAGCAAAATGTAAAGCATATGGGAGTAGGAGGAATAGGGAAGGTGAAAGAGAAGGATTTATGAATGTAATTCTAACACACTTTTTAACAGCACTGAATTCTAGTATTGTATGAGGGCAGATGTTTGCAAAAGCTATCAACATTACAAAATGCTTTTTCAGGTCCTTTGAGAGTAAAACTTCCTTCTTTCTTGCCTTCCCCAGAGTTCTATCTCATATGATTTCTTACAGCAGTGATTTTCTGTAACAGAGGTTGCCATATGCAGTCAATCAAGTACCAATTAAATGTTTGTTCTTGGTTTTTTGCATTAGTTTCTTACGCTTAAATTCTGGCTAGTTATCTTAAATTGAGTTCTTGCAAGAAAACCAGAAGAACATTAAAATGTTCTTGGTGTATTCTTGTAAACAGCATCCTAATACAAAGCTGTAGATGACTTTTTTCTTTAACAGAAGTAAGTTCACGTATTTTTAAATTTCTGGCTTTGTTTTATTTCTAATCGTGACTACACCTAGTTGATGTTTTATGTAGATGTGTTGTAATGAAGTCACATTTTTCAAATTATTTACTGTAAATTCTGTTTGCCAAAATCTGCAAAAAAACACAATCTGGATGATAACCTGTTTTATAAGTATTTAAAATCTGAAGTTTATGAAAACCTTCTGTATTGCCAAATCAATAACAAACAAATTAAACAAATTAAAACCTGATTGTTAGATGTACAGTCAAACGTCTCAGGTCCAATACTCCTTTGTGTGACTTTAAAAAAAAAAAAAAAAAAAAAAAAAAATTTTTAAAAAATTTAAAAAAATTAAAAAATTTTTAGAGTCATTGTCACACTCATTATTATGAATCCAAAACTTGTTTCTTAATCTTTGTGATGATTACATTAAGTTCTTAGAAGACAAGATGCTGCTTAACTACAGAGCAGAGATGTGAATTGGGTCAGAATTTTACTTGGTGATTTCTAGATGCAGCTATATTCTTAAGAATTTCTTTTTACAATCTCACTGTATTTCATACTGATGAAGACATTGAAAATAAGAAATAATGCACTCGATGCTCCCTTTTGCCTTTAAAAAGTGTGAATTTCTCTAGTGTACAAATGACTCATATATTCATCATCCTAATAAGGTCTTAGGTATCAGTATTATATAAATAATACTAATGGCTGAAAGAGAGAAAATAATTTCATTAATCATCCTTTCTCTCTTTCTTTTCTTTTGTTGTCTCTTTTTGTGTGTCACTTCAGAAAACTATTTTTTCCTGCCAAAATGCCTGCAGGGAGGTGGGGATATAGGCATTGCCCACAGTGGAGCAGACAGTTCTTTGGAACAGTACAGATACTGAACATTTTTTAAGCATCTGGGCAGTGTACTGAGACTGCCAGGTGCACAGGTAGGACTCTGCTTTTGGCTGAAGGTTAGAAGTAACACCTCGCAGGGGCCCTTGCTTTCCCACTTAAAATCTACTGATGATGACATCATTTTGAAAAGCCCAGAAAATCAGATAAGATCTCACTAGCTGTGGAAGGAAGACTTTCATCTTTTTGAGGAGATGCAGAGTAACATTTTGCTGTACTTTATAGTTCTGTCTGTGGTATAACTTTCATTAGCCCATTCAGTGATCATCTGTAAGGTTTTCTCATTCTAAAGGGTTCTGATGGACTCAGAACAATAGCTCAGCTCTCGGTGAGAAGGGGTTAGAGGGATGAATGTCCCTTGAGAAACAGAAAAGGGATTTGTCTTACATTAACCTCTGCAATTAATGAAATGTTCCAGAAAGGAGCTTTATCTCATAGCCTGTGGGCAGAAGGGTAATCTGAATGCTAGATATAAGACAAGGAAAAACTACGGGTACTGTGAAGCTGGTGGGCAGTACTAGAAACTGAAAAGATCCTCTGAGGAGAGAAAGAGAAAACAGATACTTCTCTTGGCACCTTTAGGTTTCATAAAAAAGATCCATTTGAATTAAGACACTTTTACAACCATCCTTGTGAAATGAGTTACGGTGCAGCAATTTCTTTACCTGCTTGAATTTATTTCTAGATTAGGAAAAAGCACTACCTCCTAGGTGGCGTGAGATACAGAGAAGTTAATCGTTTCAGCCAGCTTAAAACCGATCAATCTATTCAAAACCAAAGAGAAGAGGAGGCTTTTCTCTTTCAATTAGAAAGCAGTCTCTCACACTGCTATGAAGACTTTTTCTTAGTTGAAAGGAACCTAATATGATTACATAATAGGAATATGATTACTAATAATAATATGATTACTAATAGGCCACAGATGAGGGAAGGAGTGAGGAAGAAGATTATGCAGATTATGAAGAAGACATAGCAGATTATGCTATGGCATGTGCCTGGAAGCCTAATTGTAGTAATGTTTTGCAGTAGTTATCTTCAGTCTGCAAAGCAGCTAGAACTAGTGTTAATAACATAGATCTCTATATTATAAGTGTCTTTTAACCACATTATTTAACTGCAAAATAGACAAGGTGTGGGAATGTGTATGTGTTTTTGCAGGCTTCTCTCTCTCATGCTGTTCATTATTAGGTGAACAGTAAATCTGCGAATTGTAAATCTGTACCCCATCTGTTTAATTGATCTTTTACAGAATTTTTGCTTTAATATGATGGGGAGAGCTCACTGAGGAAACTGTACTAACGTTTTTTTGTTGTGCTTTTTCTGACTAGCCTCCTATAGTACCCAAAGTATCCAATGATGGGGATACTTCCAATTTTGAAGCTTATCCTGAAGATGACTGGAATAAGACACCTCCAGTACCTCCTAAAGATCTAGAAATTTTCAAGAACTTCTGAAAGCAACAGCTACAATGGACGAGGTATGTCCAAATGTCAGGAGCCATCTTGAAAACATTACAGGATGAGAACCATATGCAGAAATTACATCTCATTCATAATAGCTTATGAAATGACAAAGATCATTTATCTCACAGACTTTGGTTTTCTACAGTGATGAAGAGTTATTTACATAGAGATATTTAAGTCCTGTCCTTAAATCTTTTAAAATAGTGGGTTAAAAAAGAAATATCTAGATTGATTTGACAGATAAGGTAATGTGATTGCTCTTAATTGCAAGGTTTTTCTATTAAGAATGCAGGCTTTAGTTAGAAGAATAAGATTTTTAGATTAATTCTGTACCCTGGATTCTGTCTTTAACTGTGATAGTTTGATACCTGTTATTCCGTTCACATGCTCCACCTTGTGTTTTGTGTTCCTTTTTTTGTCTTAGAAACTGGAAGAAAATTGAAGTCCTAAGAGCAAGTCTGAAGAATGATGGAGTTCATATGTAAATGAAATTTTTCTTTGTGGCTAAGAATGATACTGCATTCAGATGTGTGTATTAGTATATAGTAAATACCTAAAAAGGTGGAGGCAGACAAGAATGATTTTTTGCTGTAAACATTTGACATTAGTTTAGTTAACTGTAATAATGATAGTCTGCTCTGAAGTGGACTCACTAAAATAGTATTTTTAGGATTTATTTTTTTTAACTTACAGTTAAGTTTCCTGCTATTCCCAGATCTTTTTTGCATAGTTAACTCATAGACTTAATTTTATAAGTTTATACTAAACTTGTGTAATTAAAAGCACAAATTAGTATATATGTATATAATGAATACAAAACAACTAAAGCACAGGAATTGTGCAAAGATGTAAATTTTTGTACTTTGCAGAGTCTATGATTTTTATTTTTCAAATAATGTTTTTCAAGAAGTTCTTTAGGAATAAAAATCTTAAAAAGGATAAATGAGTTTTTCATCATCTTATATACATTTTATAATTCTTTGTAAAAAATAAAAATAATTACGTTTTAAAAAAGATTTGTACCTAAAATTTCCAATGCCTCACACTTTGCAACCATAGTACTTGAAAGCAGAAAGACAAGGGCATGTTTTATTGTTGTTTAAGATGCATCTTAATGGCTAATTTGAGAACTTCTGTTAAAATTATGTCTCTTTGCAAACCGTGATTTTGAGTGATTTTACACTGTCTGAAATGAGATTCCTCACATGAAAACTCACTGTAAACATGCAATTCAGTGCATACTGAAAAAAAGGGCTCTAACTAGCTCTTACAGGAGTTGTTCTGTCTCAAGCTTGCTGTCTTCTCCAAGCATGAGCCATAACAGACCTTCTTCATTAGTGAAATAGTTGTTGTTGAATGCTGAGTGCTTCAGAATATCAGAGGGAAGACTGAATATTTCTGATTTTTCTGCTTCTGCTTTTTCAAAAATGTCCTGAAGTTCTCTGCTGCCAGGAATTTCATATGTGTAGGGTTCAAA
Organism: Cephalopterus ornatus; assembly: GCA_013396775.1. Classification (NCBI taxonomy): domain Eukaryota; kingdom Metazoa; phylum Chordata; class Aves; order Passeriformes; family Cotingidae; genus Cephalopterus; species Cephalopterus ornatus. The sequence continues at coordinate 213,062 of VZRE01001223.1, forward strand.
CGTTAGATGTAAGGAGTCTTTTTTTCATCCTGTTCTAACGTCTTTTTAGCAGCTTGAGTACCCTATATTTTGGAAGCATTTGAAATATTGCTTCATTTTAAGTAGCACCAAATATCATTATGTGCATATGGATTTGTGTATGTGAATGCACATGAACGTGAAGGCAGATTGTATACAAGTCATAATTTTTTTTTACGTATTATGATGCTTGTGTTAGTATAGGGGAATTGATTTTGAAGTGCTTCAATTGCAAAAAGTAATTACATTAACTTTATATTGTTTCCAGAGCCATGTGTACATACTCCTCTAACTACTGACCTCGTCAACATGCTTTCTAGTACAAAACTGCTTTCAAATTTTTTTTAATTCAAATCATGAATTAAAAACTACAACCAAAACATTTTTGAAGCATTATTTGAAGTGATCAGTTATTTTTTCTACAGTCTTGGACTTAATGAGCTATTACCAGCCCATTTAATTTATTTGCACAAGTGAGCCTGTTTTATTTTAAGTCTTTGCTGGGACTTCAAGGCCCACTAATGTAGTTCTGTCTGAGAGCTCATGCAGATATACCCTGCACTAAGAGCTCTGGATTTATGGATTTTTTTTTTTAAGAAAACTAGAACACTTTTTTATTTTCTATTCAAGTAGAGTATTCTCTGAAGTTCATTTTACTTTGGTTGCTTCTGTTAACATGTGTTTTTGCATATAGACTGTTGCATAAGGACTGTTGTCTTGCAGAAGAGCCCACAGGCCTTTGGTATTCTATGTCAGTGAACAAGAATGTTAAACATGAAAAAAACAACCTTTATTTTTGAGTTTTTTTATATATATATATTTTTAATTGCCCAGTTTGAGGTGATTAACTTGCATTGTAAACTCAATTGCCTTGTAACCAAATGATATAAATGCTTCATGATTTCAATGAAGAACACGCTGTAAATTTTCCTGTAAATTAGCTTGATCACTGAATATGTGTGCTACTGAGCTTTAACTAGTGTGATCTTCCACTGTAGAAAGTCATTGTTAATGGATCAAATATAGGTACTAAACTATGTTTAAATGGATGAACAGGGATTTTGCAGTTTTGAAAGCAATTAAGCTATGGCTGTTCCTCAGCCCACCTGCTTGCCATTCAGAAGAGTTGTGATGCAGTGCTTCCTATGCTATAGAATTGTTTTTTCAGCTTTCAATGACTGTAGCATGATTCCTTTTTGTACTGTACTGTGTACAGACTTTCTATGTTTTGCACTTTTCTATGGCAAACCTTGACTGCTCTATAAATACTCTGTTGTGTAGTAAGTAGTGATAGTGGTAGCAGGCATTTGTGTGCTGCATAATCAGTTTGAACTGCTAGACTTGCAAGGTTAACTTGAACTAACGTTGTATGTTGCTGGTTGCTTGTTGTAGCTCACATGTATAAGTACTGTTCAAAGTTACAAAGTCAGCCCTCATTGCACAATGAAAATCACTGTGATCTGTACATAAACCCTAGTAAAACTTTATTGCTGTTTAATTTATGTAATATCTGTCAAATCTGGATTCGTTTAATAAACCTTTATATCTTTTTAAATGTTTTAACCTAGTTTGCTTCCATTTATGTTGGGAGGAGGTTGAGGTTCTTCATTCGAGAAAATTATGAAGGGGAGAGGAGAGGGAGTAGAAAAACAACTATTCCTTGTTTCTAGGAGTTAAGCCTTTCCAAAACAAGATGGGAGTGCTGGAACATACTGCAGATGATGAGGAAGAAGCACCAAGAAATGTATTTTCAAAATCATTTCAGGTAGCACATTGTGGGAACTCATTTTACAGAAGAGCTTTACAACAAGTTTAAGACAGAGGTTATGTAGTTATAATCGTTAAATACTTTGTTATTCGTTTGTATATAATCGATTTAAGCTCTGTTAATGTTGTTATTCCTTATAAGGTCACAGTACCATGTATGTCCATGTTACCTTCCCCGTTTTAAATTTGAAAGAAGCCTCCTTTTTCTCTACCTGTCCTCCCCAGGTTTGTAAACAAGTAACTCCCAATTTTACCTTATTTGGTAAGACTCCGCTTTTCTTCCAGACCCTTCCACAACAAACCCTATAAAAGGGAATACCTCCATGTTAATAAAGTTCACTCCCATCAGGTCCTTGGTGCTGTGTGCTCGTGTGGTCTCTGCCTCCCTGCGTCACAGCTACCGGGGCCTGGAGTGCATGACGCAGCCCTTCAGCTAGCCGAGGCATAGCACCTGTTTTTCCCCAGAGTGGATCTGCCTATCTCTCCCGCGGGCTGCGTCAGCACATCAATAATGAAAAGTGTTAACTCAGACTTCTCATTAAACTTTGATTATATGACCCTAATTGCTTTGACATTTTCACAGCTTAATGACCTGAACACTGTCCAGAACACTCATTTCAATTTGTTTCTTTAAGCATCAAAACATATTCTTACAATGTCAAGCACACCTAACTCTAAACCTTTATTTCATCTTCCATCAAGAACTTGAAAAGTCCATTTTCAACAAAATTTGTTTAGCCATTGGTGTTACATTACTTCTCCTGGGTCAAATGTGTTTTATTTCTTGCGCACTAGATACCTTAATCTGGCAGAGATAATTATATAGTCATAGGGCCAACTGGATACAGTTTGTACTAGTTAGAAGGTTCATTTTGTAACACAATTTTTCTTTTTGCCTCCCTTCATTCTAAATTTTGTGTGTTGATGTTTTTCTTTTGTAATAAACCACTATGTTTTGTGTTTCAAGAAACTGCTAATGGAAAGTGAAGAAACACTGCAGTGAGCCCTGGAAACTGTTTAGTCATGTCTTTGGCGTGGATCAAAAGAACTGCTTAGTTAAAACATACAAAATTTTTTAATAGCAACAAGCATCCAGGATGTTTGTAAAGAATTTGATTTAGCATCTTGTTCTTACCCCAGCCATGTGGTAGAGTTTTTGTTCATTTGTTCTGAGTACTGTATCTTTTTTGGCTGCATGTGCAACTCTGTCTTACCCAGTAAAGGCCATTTAAAATATGCTTTTTCACTCATGCAGGGCCACTAAGTCTTGCTAGACCAGACTCACATAGCATTACTCACTACTCCCAAATATCTCTCATTTCATGGTTCATGAGCTCTTTTTACTGCAAAACACTCTTAAAACAGTGTTTGACCAGAACCCACCCTTCTGTGACCTGCTGTTAACCAGTAACAAGATGATACAAGAAATGGTTGAAAGCAGTTGGCACTGTTACAATGGGATCCTGCCCTGCACTTCGTGAATTTTTACATAATGCACATATCAAGCTCTTCTTGTGCAAACTCCTGCTAGCTGCTACAATCTCAGCTTCAGAATCCAGGCAACTTTTCACAGAGAAAGTAAAAGGCTCTTCTTCTGTCCTCAGCAGAAGACTAGCTTTCCGTTCAGTATTCCACACCCACTTTCCATCTACCCTTCAAAATCCACCACACATGAATGTATGTCAAGCATCATATTTATTCTTGAAACCAGGAATACTGTAAACTTAGAGCGAGCTGAATTGTAGGAATTTACTTCTATGTATCCAAGTATTTTTCTGGTTTTGTGCAGTAATATTCCAAACTATTGTTCTGTGAAAATTGCAGCAGTAAGTAGGGCTAATATACCAGCTTGGACTTAAGGTAGTTTTATTTGATTTGCTACATTTGTTTCAATGCCAATAAGAATGAGGGCAGTTGAGAATTGAACACCTCTTACTGTGTCTGTAATTCAGGCCACTGAAGTCTCTAAGGGACATCCCAAAACTGATATGTAACCCAAAACACCAAAAATGCAGGCCTGCCTTCTAGTATATGAAGCTCTGAGGTGCTATGCAGGCATTGTCTCTACTGCACTCGTTTTTACTTAATCAGAGTACATATCATAAATACCTTGAAAAGTGTAATGTGTGTCATCCTAAACAACTAACTAACTAGAGATTATTATTTTGTGGTTTTTTATTCTTGCCTCCAGCTTATTGTCCCTGTTCTGGACTCTGGTAATAAAGAAGGCAAATGAATGGGATAAAACTATTCTGGGAAAACAAATAAACTTGAATTGCACTTTAATTCAAGAAGTAACTTGATATGCCTCACCAGTACATACTTGCACGTGTACTTGTTCTACCACTAAACGTAGAAAAAATTGTGCCAGTTCTAGGTTTATGCTGGCTGTCAAGCTATAATTGCTGTTCTTCTCAATATTGTATACAAAAAGACAGTTGTAAGAGCCAGAGTTTATTTTGACTTTAGTCAGTAATTGGTTTAGTTTTGAGAGTCCTTGATACTAAAATCTTGGTTGGAGAAGGAGGGTGCTTTACAGTCATCCTCTTAATTATCTGTTCTACCCAGGTGTAAGCTGTGCAGAGGAGGTGGTTGTGCTTTGAGTACCGTTGCAGTTCACAGGAAGAAAATAGCAGCTTGCTCAAGCCTACAGTTTGTCAGACTTACTTCAGAGCCTGAACTTAAGTCTTCTCACCTTGAAGGCACCACTAGTCTCTTTTCTTTCAGAAGCTTTGTGAGAGTGACTGAGCAGCTTAGCAAATATTAGGACTCAGCCTTAGGAAAGCTCTGAGCTTTACAATGGCAGCTTTCTGAGTCCACATTTCTTGAGAAATTGATAACATTAGCTCATTTTTTGATTTAGGATACAAAAATAAAAGGTTCTGAGCTGTTTGATGCTTCTGAAGTTTGGTGAACAAATGCCAAAAATATGGAGTATTTCAATTTGTGTGTATAATATCTAGTAGCTGATTTTAATTTCTCTGTTACAAAGAAGTTGTAATTGAATTTAGGACCCTCTTCTAATCAAGGTGCTTGTAAAACCATTTGACTGAAGCAGTGTTGCTGGGCTTTGTTAATATGGTAAATAAAACATTCACAGGTAGCATGTCTTTCATTTGTACTGATAAACAGTTTCCTTTGATGCATGCTAACTATATATGGCTTAACATTCTGCTCTTAGTTTTTGGTCAAGCTCATTTTGCTAACAGGTGTTGCAAAAAAATTAGCACAGGTAAGTGAATAGAAGTAAGTAGATTATTTTGTGTTCATGTGAATAAAGCTGAGCTGGGAGTTGATATTGAAATGCATTATCAAGGAACAGCAATCTGTTCTGGATTAATAAATTCGTGTTTTGAATGTAATCAGATTTAGGATTTTTCTTACTGGCCTGTGACTTGCAACAGCCCTGCAGTCCTTTGCCATGCCACTTGCTGCTCCTACCACTGCTGTCACCACCGTAGCAGCAGTGAGTCTGCTACCCTGACTGATCAGGGAGAAAATGTGTCCCTGCTGTGACCTGAACTTTGGATCAAAAGCGCACCCTCTACCTAGTTTATCTGAAAAGGAATTTTCAATAGCTGAGTGTAGCTGAAGTCCTTCTATTGTCTGCAGGTATTTGCCACCAGGGAGTAAGACTACGGCAATATGCTGTAAAATAACAGAAAACTCAAACAGTGTATTTTGAATCCATTTTAAAAGATTTACATAAAGCTCCTGGGACTCATGTAATCCCCAGCAAAATCTTGGTGATGCAAGAAGGGAGGTGTGGTGGTGGATCACTTAGGCAAGTGTTGCTAGGGACTGGACTGAATCTGTTCTTTAATATCACTGTCTGGCCATTGAGTAAAGGTAGATTTTTTTTTTTAGTTTTTATTTTATAAATAAATTTTTTAGGCAGGCTATCAGAACATGAGTGACCATTACTCTTGAGTAAGATTTTCTTGCTGACCCTTGGTTTTGAGATAGTGAACTTTTGGATTGTGAAAATATCTGAAGTCTGTTTGGAGACTGTAGATTCTGTCAGTAATTTGCTATTTTAATTTTTTTTTTCTATACAGCTGGTGATTATTTAGATGCAAAATATGGCACATTTGAAATTCATATGTTAATTTGCTTAAAATTTTAATTATTTAATAGGCTGGACTGGTAATCAAAGAAAATCTGTGCATTCAGTTCAAAACCAAGATATTTAAAAATGAAAGCTTTGGCTGCAAAATATTTTCAGCTTGGAAGTAGAGTATTATATTCTGAATAAACAGGTATCAGGAAGGTAGGCTGATTTCAGTTCTTCAGCTGGGGATTAACACTGGAAGCTGTTGAATGAGGAACGAAAAGAGGAAGATTTATTTCCATTTCTCTCTTCTGCCCACATGTCAATATTATGTAGTAGAAAAAGTGTAGCTGTGGCTCTAACGTCCAAGAGTGAAGCTGAGATATCTACAGGGCATTTCTCAAAACTGCCTTAGGCTGTGTTGGATGCCTCACAGCTTGTCCTCCATTTTGTATGAGACTTTGCTTGGGTCCTTTTGTTAAAAAACTGATGAGGTGGGACATGTTAGGAGTCATCTCCTGAAAATAGATTGTTGGTTGTTGCCAGTAACTTATACTCTAAATGGCTTTTGTATCACTTTGAAGTGTAAGTCTTTGATAGAAGTATGAAAACTGGTCTATTACCCCTAAGAGCAATGTTCACCTGGATGGAAAAGGAGCAGCTGAGTTAACCCTATTTTTTTAATTTTTTTTTGGTCACAGTATCTGTATGAAATATTAAATGGTTTGAAGTTTGACATGTGATGTTACATTTCTTAAGCAAAGGAGGCTTTGCAGCTTTAAAAGAAAGCTTATTTACTGGTTTTGTTCTGTATATGTGACAGGTGGATGTCAAAGGAAATTGCCAATACAAGACAGTTTTCAGCTTGGTTTTATGCAGAGTAAAAAAATCTTTTCGTAGGTAATGTTTACCAAAGGATGGGATTCCTGGAGTGAAATAGCCTTCATTAAGAAGACATATCAGCCAAGGAAATGAACTTCCACTGGGCTTGTGGTGACAGACAAGATTTACAAAAGATTTTTCAGATTTCCAAATACAAAATAAGATTCAATGATCAAACAGTGAAGTGATTATTTTTGTCACTGTAATTAAAAAAGAAAACCAAATCGACTTTCTTAACATGCCAGTGCCAAAATCATGAGCAGTACTGAAACTTACTTGGCTTTGTTATGAGTCTTTGTGCTGGATTTTTTCTGTTTTCAAACTGTCAGCAATAGTAGTAATAAATACAATAAAAAATGCAACTGAGTCATTTACCTTGTAATGTCTTAGCTTCTTGTGTATTCTGTACACTGAGTAGAGAGTTCATCCTACTTGAAATAATTAATTCCATAACTTTTTTCTCTCTAAATCTCTTTAGTTGATCTGAGATTGGCATAACTTCAAGCAACTAAAAAGAGAAAAACTTCAATAAGAGTATAGAAGCAGTCAATGGCTTCTATAACATATGTTATCCAAAAGTGGGGAGGGTTTGTTGTTTGGGTTTTGGTTTTTTTCTCTTCATAGGGCCATATAGCATATGATGTTTTGGAAGGAAAAATACAAGCTACCCTGAAAACCAAGTTTGAGTTACAGTATAGTTTCATATATTGCCAAAAAAGTTGTTGCATTTACTGGCTTTTTTTAGCTAGTTCCCTTTAAAGACATCCATAGCTGTATTTTCCTGTATTGTTTTGAAAGTGCTTGCTTCGTGTTCGAACTTGTTTCCATGTTGCCCCGAGGGTGACATTAGTGGAGTCCACTTCTGTTTCTTCTGTTGAAAGAATCTCTAATCCTGTTTCTTCTCAAGGTGTTATAGGAGATAGCAGTAATAAATTACAGATTGAAACAATGCATTATATTGTAAGACTCATGAAAGACTATGAATGAGAAGTAGACAATCAAAAGAGGGGAAAAAAAATCCTATCGTGCTAGAGTCTTTCAGAGGGTTTCCAGTAACTTGATTAAATTAAAACTCTTTAAAACAGGGTCTTAAGATACAAAGCTTAAGAATCAAATACAGTTTCTCCTATTAATTGCACTTGTTCTGTCTGCCCAGTTTATCTCCTTTTGCATGTTTTGAATAGTGGGAAGTCAGTAGGGTTGTATGTAACTGGCTGGAAAAAGAGAGTCTCTGGGTAAGGTGAAAAAATTATTTTTTACAAAATGCTCTAACAGAAATGTAACACTGCAGAAGAAATATTTACCTGTGGCAACAAGGGGGAAAAATATATGCATTGCATTTTTTGCCTGGGATCACCATAGTGCATTTAGGCAGCGTGCCTTTCTTTGCTTGGGGTTTTAATTTTTCAAATTGGAAAATGGGCTGTGTGAAATAAAAATCTTCAATGCTTATTTCTGTTGATATTGTATCCTCTTCTATAAGAATAAAACCAAACCCAACTAAAAAAACTCCACCACCCATGAAGTGGTTGATTTAATGCAGATGCAGCTTCTACGGGTGGTGAGATTACTTGAAACTAAAGAACAGCAATGTCTCAGGAATGAGAGAGGAAGTGTTATATCCTTAGTTTTGAAAGTTTTCTATCAGAATCTCGTACGCACTGCCTTATGTTACACCAGAGGGACTCGCGAATTCAAGGATCAAGTTAGGTAGATTAATTTGAAGTGGGGAAAGGAAATACTTTGGAAAAAATTTTGACTTTCACTTGACCATTTCATAGAAGCACAGGGTGGTTGAGGTTGGAAGGGATCTCTGTCAGTCATCTGGGCCAGCGCCCCTGCTCACGCAAACCGACAAAACAGGATTTTGCATTCATCTCAAATGACATTTTTAGAATTGTCATCAAAAGCTGAGAAAATAAAATGTACGCTGCTCTTCGTTTTGGTTTTGTATTTCACTGAAAAATAAAGCATTTATTTTTGTATTAAATAGTTTTCATTTTAAAGTTTTTCAAACAGCTATTAATAATAATAATTTCTTATTAATATAATTAATTGTTCTCACAACTTTAACTTCATCAGAGTTGAAAATAAAAGCTAAGAAATTTGCTCAGTTCTTTGTCTTCTCAAATGCTGGACTATTTAACCTCTCTGGATTTAACAGAGGTCTGAAGTCATGAAATGGACTATGTGTTGATGTCAGCTGCTGCACACTGATTGCTTGTGACAAGCAAATCTTGTTTGAAGGTGCTGCTGGATTTGCTGTCTCTATAGACAACTTTGGATTTTCATTTGGAAGAAAACTGATTTTGTGTGTCAACCAGCTGATGGTAGAAAGAATGTTACCTCAGTGACTTCCATGTGTAGAACCACAGTTTCCAGTAGTTCATAAATCTTTTTACCTCAGAGGTGTAATGGCCGGGCCATTCATCCTTGATTCTCTCAAGTCTAGAAAGCTACTGAGGCCTTTCTGTGGATTGGGGTGGGGGGGTTGAAGTCAGTGCAGGACCCAGATCTTTGCAAACTGAAAGACAAAGGACTATTGTGCTCGCACTTTCGTGGATATGCACTGAATCCAAGGAGCACTGGATACTGCACAAGACGTACCTCTTCAGGTAAAGAATTTTCACCAGAAACTAACTTACACCCAGTTCTTTCTATGGTGATTTGACAAGCTGACAAATAATGAAGTCTTGTAACATTGTGCTTGCGTTTCCACCAGACATAGTCTGGATGGTTAATAAATCTGAGGAGCTCCTATACAGATCACTGGGGGGTGGAAAGAGAATATGTCAAACAAAAAGCCCGTACAGGAACCATGAGCCCCAGCATGATCATGTTGGGCTTGCCAGCCAACTCTTTCATCACAGGCAGATGGGAACGAAGCACAGCAAGACCTCTCAGAAAAGAAGACGTTGCCTCGGTCAGGGAAGGCGTTCAAGGCAGAGGCTGGAGCAGTGTCACGCCTGTTCCTGGGACTGGCTGATGAAGTTATGCGATAGGTCTAAAGACACAGACTTGCCTTCACCCCCCCAGCTTTATTCAGGCACCCCAAATATATAAGTACCATATTGCTCATGTAGGGTGCTTCATGGCAACAAAGAATTTTGGCTTTTAGTAATACAGAGAGTACATCTTCTGTCCTCCTCCACTGAAAACTGTGGGAATTGGCCTGGAATATGTATAATTGAAAACAGAGGGAGACTGATGACATCCAAGTCATGCCTTTCTTGTGATATATTCCTCATTTACTTAGCAATCAGTTTATGAATATACAGTAATAACACCATATTTTTTTTAATCCCCCTCTTTTGAAACACTATGTAATAATTAAAAAAAAAGCAACATTCCAAAGTTGAGAAACATTTGACCACTGTTAATTAACAGAGCCTGAGTTATTATTTGTCCTTTTGTTGAAAGCAGGATAGAGGAAGAATTGTTCTCCCTCTACATAAAACAAAAAAATTAAAAAAAATTTAAAAAAGGAATAAAACAACCATAGAAGTAGTTTTAGACTATACTCCCCAGAGTCATGTTTATTTTTAAACAATAGTAAATCATTCAATTGTTTCAACCAGGCTTAGTTCCAAGCAGTTCTAAATTTGGAGTTAGAAGAATTGATCTTGAAATGATGTGTGGGAAAACAAAACGCTCTTCCTCTCTCGTTTCCTGTTTAAATTGATGAGAATTTAGGCTCTTTAGTTAATTTGGCATATGTTGCTGCTCCATGAACTAACTGCCTTTTTGTGAAGGATCACACAATGTCCTCACATGCAAAGCGTGAATTTATAATCCAATGTGTGTTGTAAAAAACTTATTTTTTATTTTAAAAATGAGCCACAGCACGATTAAAAGCATTTCAACTTTTATTTCGTGCTATTGGATACAGAAGTGATCCAACTTTTCACTCTCCATGTTTTGAATATGTTAAGCATTGCCGTCTAATACCACTGATCACAAATGTTAGAGGTATAACACATAGGAATATAAGCACAGCAAAGCACAGGGAGATAACAGGAACATCAGCTGTCACACACTCTGATTCCTCCCAATGGTCCTGATTCAAAAATGTGTGATGTTATAACTTATTCAGGAGATGGAGACTCTGCCCCAAGAATTTAAGCAAATGGCCAAGGAGCTTCAAGATGCAGACAACAGGAGATTCCACAGATATCTGGAGGGGTTGTGTCTCTGCTCATTTGGGGCATCAAGTGGTATGATTCATAAGAATGCTTCAACACATGATTTCAAAGAAAAGATAAGGCTTTACTAATACACCAAAATATTTTTGGCCCCAGGTCCCATATGTGGCTGAAAATGTGTCATGTTCACATAAAACAACAGCGCCATGATCCAGTAAAGAGCTTCTGCAGAGCTTTTTCAGTCTGATCTTTCCACAGCATCCTATAGATAACATCTGATTAGTGAGAAAAATTCTTGGAAGGCCTGCAGTACACTTGATTTTTGCATGTGGTCAGACATCACTGAAGGAAGCCTGGCACCCTGAGTCACCTATTTCAGCCTGAGTCAAGGCTTAGTACCTTCCAGGTGGTTATCCAGTATAGTCACTGTAAATGAGCTTCTGGAGTCAAATTAGTATTTAAATTAGTACAATTAGTACTTTAAATTCTTCAATACTTTTACCTTGGTGAGCATGGTGGAAGTGTCAAAGCATCCTGCTGTGCAACGTGCAAATCCGAACACCTGCACGGCTGTTCTGCCTCTGGGCAGACTGTTTCTATAATGGTAGCATAAATATGGGAGGCAAAATAAGGAGTGGCCTTTTTCCATTGTATTTTAGTAAGATGAGAGTCTATAAGCACAGTCCAAGGGGAAGAAAGGAAAGAGAGACTTGTGGGGTAGAGACTGTGGTCTGGGATTTGCACTAAGAAGTTAAATAGCAGCCAGAGAGTGAAAGCAGAGCACTGACAGCTAGTGGGGAGAAGAGGTGAGACTTGAAAGAGCAACAGGGCAGGAAAGGGAAGCTGTCACAAAGCCAAAATTAATTAAAAAAGGAATGAGACTGAAAGGACTTGAATGGAGAGATTTCATTTACCTTGCATCCGTCTTCACAAGGATGAAAAAAGCAACCTCCTTAGAAAGGAAGAATATTTAAGAGTGTTGCTCCCGAGGATTAAGCTTGTTCTTACAGAATAGGTCTGTCTGCAGAAAAATTCCCTTCTCCCAAGAGAAGCTGGAGAGTGAGAACAAACCTACCTCACCTCACCCAGCTTTGCAGCGCTGCAGTCCTGTTCACCGAACAGGCAGGGCTCCTGCTGCTGGGGGCTGCTGCTATCACGTAGCAAAGCCAATTGCCCTGCTGGGAACACCTGGCTTCTTTGGCTCTGAAGGCTGAAAATGTGCAGTTGTTTTTTCTCTCCTATCTCTCTTTTTTGCTTTTAGTGAGTATTATCCTATTATATTGTGGGTAACTTAGATAAACTTACCTATTACTGTAGTTACATGTGAAATAGCATAGATTTTAAAATGAAGCAGTGGGGATGAACTTCCTCTCCTTTCTTGAGCAGATAAGCAGACACAGACACACTCATAAGATGTCTCAATCTGATTGAGTGAAAGCCTCAACTTCTCTCACAGATTGGCACAGGTAACCATGAAAGCACAGTCTCCCAATTAAGTCATCTTTTGTAAAATAGTGATTAATTAAACAATAGGGGAGGGGGAACAAAAACAGAAGTTCGGAAGCCACTGTTTACTTTCTTAGCTCTGACCATGCTTTTTCTTGAGGTTGGGTGATTTTATAAGGGCAAGGATCCAATATGAATGGGGAGAAAGAGAGTCAAAGCTCAGGGTTTTGCAGCCTGGTAGAGAGTCTTGTGTTCCATCCCTGTACCAGAGATTATTGCTGAGCAAGGTAAACCAGTTTAACTGGGAAGCACACATCCCTGCTTTCTCAGCATCCTACCTACTTTTGTAGTAGCCATAGTTTGTAGTTGTGCACTTGGGAACTTACTCTGTTTGTAGTCCTGAGCCTGTAGGACAGAAGACCTTGGAAATACTGTGGGTCCCTTTCTTTGCTTATTAGATTTCTTTTTCTCTTCGTTTTTTTTTCTGAGGAGATTGAAAGGATAAGGAATAAATAATGAAAAACAGATTACTTATGTAATCATATAACAGTGAAGAAAATAAACAAAATGCAAACAGCTCAAATAGTTAAAGCTGTGTCCACCGAAGATCCCACCAAGTTTGTGCTCAGGGAACGTGAGCTTGCCTGCCTCTAAGCCCTTCCACACCTAACAGTTTTGAAGGGGAAGGACTATGCACAGCAGGATACCAGCACACAGCTTGTTTCCTTGCTCTCCATGTATTTTTAGTGCTGTTCCAAAGTAGGAGCAAACAGCTGCGAGGAGAGCATGAATCATTTGCTCTAGGTCATATGTTGAAGAGTTCCTGTGCCCTTTCATGACTGTGAACACAGTGATGATCTCTTAGCACTAACATGCAATACAGTTTTGGTACAGCTGCAAGTCCTGGAGTGCTGCAAGTGATATAAATGAAGCTGGCCTGAGCTCCTTCTATCACAATGCATTCTCCAGCCCTGGGGTTTGCACTTGTATTGTGTTACAAAGCTTTGGCCAAACTCCTTTCTTCCCCAAGGAAACTCAGCACAGCTCCCTCACCAATCACAGAGTCCAAATCAGAATCACATTTCTGGACAGTGAGCCGGACTCCTGGCCCCAGGCCCAGCTCCTAGATCTGGCTGGAGAAGCATATAACAGCCTTGAAATCTCCCCTGAACACTCTGTGGAGCAAGACAGAGAGGAAAATGGCTTTTGCCCATCCTAAAAGCTCGCAGCAGTAAGGGGAGATGGATGTGCCAGAGCTGGCTGGAGCTCTTGCTGGTTCCTAGGTTAAAGGAAATGCAACTCTCCTCCCACACCTCGAATATCTATCTGCTACATTGATTTTGTCTGATTTTCCCCTAGCATGAGAACTTTAGGGGGTGGAAACTGAGATAGTTTTCTGATAAAGCAGAAACATCTGTTAACCTTGAGTGCTATCATGTCTGCCTCCAGCCACCAAGAAACCTCCATTTCTGCTCCACGTTATCACTGGGCAATACTTTGATCAGCAGGAAAAGTCTAGGGAGTAAGTTACATTAAGCTAATAGCAAAAAGAAGATTCTTGATTTAGGGTAGCTGTGACAATCCCACCAGGTGACCCTCTCTCAAACTTGAAGGGTGGACTCTCCCAAGACCCAAAGCAATTGGTACTGTAGCTTATTTAGTGTGTGAGAATGACAAACAGGCTTAAAGCTTGCTTTGATAATTCATTTTTTCTATATCTGTTCCTGAATCTTACCTCTAAATGACCTGAGCTGGTATTCATTTTTCTGAAGCCCAGGGCCTGGGACATTGATACTCCCCTAAGGATCTCTAATCAGAAATGTTTGTAATTGATAACTGTTTGCGTACATTTGGTTATTGAGAAAGTAAAGCAGAGAGACATCTACTAAATTATTTTGATTAAATCCTGGATACTGTGCTCTAAATAGAAAATCCAGCATTTTGCAGATATCTAACAAATCATCAATGATGTAAGTAGGATTTTCTACCTAATATTGTTAGGGGAATATAGTTTTTACTCTTTGAAGGTTCTTTAAATACATCTCAACAGCAATGCTAACAGCTGTGGCTTCAGAAATGAAGAATGAAGAATGCAGTTACCATTCAGGAGATCTGACTGAATTTGGAAGCTTTCCTTCCAATTTACTGTAATTATGTCTCTGCAAGAGGTGATGTTAAACATGTTAAGGATCAATGAGAGAGAATTTAATTATATCATGCTGACAGTTCTTTTGCTTTCCATGCATAACGTATTAAGTGTTAAAAACCTTCAACTGATTAGTAGGAAAATTAAGATTAATGTCTTCTCATACTGTAAATAGAAGGAAATGTGGGCATTGTTAGTGAAAAAATGAATCCTGATAAACTAGACAGCTATAATCCTTTTGTGGGAAGGACTAGGATAACAGAATATGACATTTGGCTTTCTTAATGAAAAAAACCTTATGAAATAAAACAAAACTCAGATGTTTGATTGCTTCAGGGTGACATCATATAGGCGCTCACTGCCTCCACATATCCTCACTGTACGCCTTCCATGCAGAGCTCACTGTGAAGGGGGGTGGCTGGAAACAGCTGCCTTGCCTCAGATATTCCAGATAGCAGCTTCTCAAAACAATCTGCTGGTGAGCAGGGAACTTGTTGTGACTAAGTAATTTTTAGTGGATGTTTCATCAATTTGTCTCATTTTCCAAGCTGTGGTTCCTTCAGGATTTTCTATTGCAAGAGTCATGAAAGATAGCTAATGTTAATGTTGTTTGCTTTATGTATTGTTATTATTCTGTCCCTAATGCACAATTTTACAATGTGTATATGTGTTTGTCAGTTTTTTATTGTGTTCAGTGCAGATGAGTTTACATGGATGTGAGTCATGCAAATAATAACAGTGTCACCCACCCAGAAATCTCAGTGTCCTGGATATTGCAAATAACAGCCATAAGGGAAAACTGATGTGCAGAATGAAATGACTTGCTGAGGGTCACTGAATTAAATGGTCAAATTCTGCCTGCCATCCAAGACTCCTGACCTCCAAAGCCTGTTTCTTCTCTAACCAATCCTTTGGTAATACTGCATGAGGCACGAGCACAGCAGAAAAAACAGGCACTGTGTAGCTTCTGTTTATGTCCATCTATGTTAAAATGAAAAGCAAGAAATGTGATGGAGTGGAGTTAACAGCGACTTCAGGACAACTGAAGTAACTCTTCTAATACAGCCTTCTAAGAACATGCTCTGCAGCAGTAACAGCATTTCAGATTGTATGGAAGCAAAGACAAATTCCTTGCACTTACAGGCTGTGTGAAAACATAACTCAAAATGTTGAAGTGAACAGACACTGGCCTTTTTTCTCACTTACAGAAGAACAAACACAAGCTTGTAGTATTTCCCGACTGTTTTTAGACTATGAATTTGAGTAGAAGTATTATTGAGAAAAATTTTTGAGTTTAATGCAAATACTATTGGCTTTTTTTCAACAACAGTGAAGTTAGCTTTATAATTCTTTAGGCCATTTCCTGAATGTTTTTTTAATATCCACCTGCAATTGTTTTTTGGATATAGTGATTAGTAAGTATTCCATCAACTCCCCATAGCTTTGTACTTAAAATATTTCTTACAAGCCACATGATGAAAATGTTTATCATTTGGATGAAATAATGAAAATGACCTTATTTGATTTCCTCGTGTAGTGCTGCCAAAGTCAGTAATGATAACGATGATAAATATAAACTCAGAATATCTAAGCCAAGATTTTGTAATAAAAATGCATCAAAAACATTATATTCAATTGTGTAATTGCTTTGGAGGGACTCTGAGATAGAGCAGCTGGTTGGAAACAGAAATAGTTCAAGTTGCCTCCTTTGGGTGTGCGTTTACGGGGTGAAATACTCTTGATTTGTATATTAAAATTGTGCAAGAGGCCAAAGACACCCCCAGAGTCCATATATGAGGGTGTAAAACTGCAACATAGCATAAATTAGAGCCACAGAGATATTTTTTCAAAAATACATGTCTCTAGTTCTAAAACCAGAATACCCTCCAAAAATACCAATTGCAACAATAACTGTAGCCATTTCCATGTTTATCTCCTAAAAAGCACTATTCGGTCATGGAAAGCAATACGCCCATTAATACATCCACATAAACCTCTGCTCTTTTCTGGTATTTGTGTGTCAGACATTTAAACCCGTTTTAGCTGCTCCATTTGAGACTGTCTGCAGAGGAAGAAAACAGGAGCTGTAGGAAGCAACCCACCAGTGACCTATTGGGTTTCACTGAAACTGCTGTGTGGGATTAGGCAGAGAGATTGCAAATAAAAGGAGAATGGAAAAATCTGTGCATCTTTGTATCCTGAGGCAATGTCTGACAGTTAATTCAAGCCTTCTTAGTGCCATATATGCACTGTCGTATCAGCTGAGAACCAGGATTCTGCTGCCAAGCTGGAGCTGCAGAATTGCCTGGCTGTTGAGAGGACATGTGAATTGCTGATCTTCCCAGCTGACTTGATAACAGCAGCCCTGGTGCCTTCTGCTATTGCCTTGCTTTCACAATAAATGCATAGCTGGTGGGTGGGTGTTTCCAGTCGGTGGTGTCTACAAGCTGTGTTTAGCAATAGTCATGTAGCTGTAAAAATAACCAAGCCAGACTTTCCTGACAAATCTCTTTCCCTTACACTGAAAGGAAGAAAAGCAAAATATATTGCTTGAACTTTCCACACCCTGGACATAACTTAAAAGACTTTCTCTTTTAATATCACACATCTTAATTTCCTTGTACCCCCTCTCCACCCAGAAAATAATGGATTAATAGCAAAAGCTTTAGACAAAGCCACAGGTGATGGCAAGTCTGAAAATAAATATTACAGCCCTTGTAAGGTGCTCTTTGGCCTGTATCAGTACAAAGATGGCCTCATATCCCTCGTTTGTTTTCCCATCTTCTCGCTGACTACCAGCTCAGCTACAGTTTCCAGTAGCCCATAACATATATTAAAAAGATTTTTCTCCTGGTCGTAGCAGAGATGGCATGAAGCCTCAAATCATAGACTCTGGATCTGCTGCTGTGATTGGACCTGTTTCCAGATCCAGGGGTGCTAGGTGCAGAGAGAAAAGATCTGTTGGGTTCGCACATCTCTCTGCCAGGTAGGCGTGTTCCCCACAGCACATTTTCTAGTGTTAAGTCTAATTTTAAATATGGTTTCCTCCACTTCCTTACACTAGCCTTTCGTACTTAGAGTTGATCTCATTGTCAGGCAGTTTTTCCATATGTTCAAGTGTTTGCTTTCTCAATTCCATCCTATTACTGCTAATAAACTCCCTCATACCATGTTTAATAACTTCTCCTCTTACTACCTCCAACTATATGCAGACAATTATGTTTCCCTGTAGTCAGAACTTAATCAGCTTGCACATGCTGAACACATTAGGAACTTCCAGGGTTTTATGTGCAGAATAGCTGGCTCCATGTCACCAGGATTTTCTGAAACAGGCCAGTCCCTCCCTTACACATGCTAGTGACCTGGGAGCCTCACTTCTGGGATCTGCTGAAGGGTGGTCCACTGGGAGAATGGCTAGGGGACATCTGTCCAGGTAGGAAGGGAAGCAGGGAGAAAGAGAGAAAGAGAATGAGAAAAAGAAAAAGAAGGAGAAAGAGAACAAGAAAGAGAAAGAGGGGCTTCATTTCCTTTTAGCACTCAGAGGAGAGCTGGGCATGGGTGGGAGGAAAGAAATTTTATTACATACTTCGTCTCTTCCTGCTTCCTAGTGCCTAATCTTTATTTACCATTGCCCATATATTTTAGCCTTCTAAAACCTCTAAGGTATGGGTGTTCAGCTTCAGTTAGGGTGAGGGGCCCTGGCCAAGTGCAATTTGACCCTGTGGACAGTCCTGTGGGACCAAAGGGTGCTTCCTCCCAGCTGTAGAGGAGAAACAGGCAATAGGGAAGGAAACAGTGAGAGGGAAGAGGATGTTTGGATAAGGTCACTGTTAATCCACTAAATAAAAACAATAAGGACCCCTCATGTTAAATTTAGATGGAGATAGACAATGCTTTACTGTATTATTCATCTGGAGAGATTAGGATAGCAGGTCATATTCATCCCGTTACATACAGATTTCCCCAGCCAACTTGCACCTCCTTACAATGAAGGAATTTACATCAGCATCGTGTGCTCTTCAGATACACAAAACTTTCCTTCAGCTGCCACCTTATCTCATAGGCATGTAACTTCCACTGCCAAAATAGCATAGGTACATTTAGTCCACCACTGTCCTGGCAGGACACAGTAATCTGTTTTTGCTAACGTTGTCGAAGGGATTGGTTTTACACATATATTCTGAGTATCTAGACTAAATAAGACTGCCCAAAGTAATGGATCCTGGCTTTCCCAGTATTTCAGTAGAGATAAAATTCATCCAATTTGTGCAGAATCTAATTCAGTTTCTTCTCTTCTTGTAAAATGTGAAAAAACATCACCTCCTCTCCTGTAGATGTACCAGTGAGGAAAGTCCTTTCCTGCTCACTAATTTATGCTACATATACTATGTATAGAATTCTTTAATTTTATACATAACTCAAGAAAATGGGGAACATAGCCCAGCTTATCTGCTTTTATGGATGAAAGCTGGTCCACAAGGGTGTCCTTCTTTATGACTTACGTAAATGCTGAATGACTAAGCCATTCGATATCAGAGATGCTAGTTGTTTCATTTTGTATAAAAAGCAAAAAGGATTATTTCAAGCAGCTAATTAAAAAATAACCCAAAACACAACAACAAACAACAAAAAATAACAAAACCAAACAAAAAGAAAAGGAAGGGGATCCTAGAGATAGCTGGGACAGATGCCCTGTTCATTGGGACAAACATTACTTGCTTGGGACAACATCATATGCCAATAACATGGGACAACTCCTTAGTGTTGGCATTTACTTCTGGATAGCTCAATTAGCTCACCACAGCTGTACGGATCTCCTGCTTAGGTGTTTCTGGTTTTCACAGGAGTGCTCTTTGCTGGGAAAATGGATTGGACTTTGCAGCCTGATACAAAAAATAAATAAATAACTACTCTCCTACCTCCCGGCTGAGTGTCCTAATCAGTGTGCCGTATATTCACACCTTCACTGTATCTCTCTGTGCTTCCTCTTAGAGTGAGCTTTAAGTGACTTTCATACACAGCATCATTGGGTTATCAGAGGAATGCTCCCACCCCAGCTTCATGGGAACTTTGGGTCTGAATCTCTCCAAGTGGAAGGAGCCTTTCAGTGCTCCAGCACCAAGGAAATAATTCTGTACAGGAGTGTGCTCAACAGAAGCTTTCTTCCTTTGTATCTTTCATGGGCCATTCTTAATGAAAAAACTGTGCTTGGACTCACTTTTAGCAGAGGCTTCTGTTTTTTAAGGAGGTTTTCCTCACATTGAAAGGCACATAAGCACCAGAACGCAGGACTGAAGACTCCTTCCTACTTCAGCGTTTTCTTGTAAATACTTGCTTACTCACTGGGTTGGTTTTTTAAAATAATTGTATTTGAATCTACCTAATTTTTCCCTTCCACAGTGGAGGGAAGCATCAGTACTTTGCTACATGTTCCACTGGAAAGCAAAGCACCGAAGACTATCTGACCTGCCCGTATATATATTGGGCATTTCTACCTCTGCTGCTTCACCACAGAGAAACCAGTTTGTTTGGGGTTTTTAATATGTACCAAATCTAAATTAATATCAGGCTACAAGCTGTCCATGAGCCAGCAGCATGCCCTTGGGGCCAAGAAGGCTAATGGTATCCGGGGGTGCATTAGGAAGAGCATTGCCAGCAGGTCAAGGGAGGTGAACCTGCCCCTCTACTCAGCCCTATGAGGCCACATCTGTAGTTCTGTGTCCAGTTCTGGACTCCTCAGTACAAGAGAGACATGGAGATTCTGGAGCAGGTCCAACGGAGGGCAACGAAGATAATTGAGGGATTGGATCATCTCAGAAGTAAAGGCTGAAGGAGGTGGGCCTGTTCAGCCTCAAGAAGAGACGATGAGAGGGGACTTCATCAATGTCCAGAAGTATCTGAAGGAAGGATGTCAAAGGATGGAGCCAGGCTCTTCTCGGTGGTGCCAAGCTATAGGACAAGAGTTAATGGGCAGAAATTGATGCACAGGAAGTTCCACCTGAATATGAGGAAGAACTTCTTTGCTGTGTAGGTGACTGAGCACTGGAACAGGTTGCCCAGAGGGATTGTGGAGTCTCCCTCACTGTACATACTCAAAAGTCATCTGCACACAATCCTGAGTTATGTGCTCTGTAGGAGGACCCTGTTTGAACAGGGACTAAATGTCCTTTCCGACCTTACCCTTGCTGTGATTCTCTGTGTGTAGTATAAATAATCTCTATCCCTGTTTTTCTTTTCATGTGTCAAAAAATCAAAGCAGCTTAGGCAAATTACACCTTTTTAAAAAAAAAATAAATATTAAAAGTGTACAGATGTTTGTTTTATAGCTCACCATAAACCAATTGCTTTGTATTTTAGAATATTATGTCTCCTGGACAGGAACCATGCCCTCTTTTTGATTTCTAGTACACTGGAAGTTGGTAGCTTGTTTCTAGGTAGTAATTCTAGTCGAGGAACAAATTAAGAAACATAATCAAGAAATAGGTGAAAAGTTCTATCTAGATGTCTTTATCTTAAAAACACTTCCATTCATGACATCTTCCTGGAGCTCATTGTTTTTTAGCATAACACTGAGCAAAATGAAAATAATTTATAACCACTTGCATTGTCTTGAAGCCCAGAATGTGACTTAGAAAAACAATTTGGGATCACAATGAAAATGGCTCATTACCGAAGAGGTTGAAGAAACACCAGATTTAATCCATCATCTATTTGTCTGCCAGTAAAATTGTGCCTTTCATGCATTTACTGCTCTGCTTTTCCAATTCTGCATGTTAATACCTACAGAATTAATCTTCTAAAAAAATTAAAGAAATATTGTGCTGGCATTAATCAGAGAGATTTTGTCCTATCTGAGAAAATAATGACAACCATCCACATTTCAGGAGTACTACACACAAAAGCCTTACAATAGGATTGAAATGCTCTGAGGGTGGAGGAAATGTCTGGAAGTTGTTCAATGCAGCCTGGACTTCTCTTTTTTTTTTCATTTGAAATGAAGACTGAGCTGTTCAGTCATGAATGAGAACAATAGTGGCTTTTAAAGGAATGCAGTTGGGAAGGTTGGCTTTTATTGGCAGTTTGTGCAAGGTTTGTGCTCCCAGAGTGCTGTCAGATGCAAGTCTGGAGTGACTGAAGAGCTGGACCAGCTCTTTTGTGTTGTGTAAACTTGGATTTGGTCTTGCGGCGCACAGACCGTGATAGTGACACCAGCCAGGCAATAATTGAAGACAGACATGAAAGAGAAGAGAGTCTCCTCTGGAAAGGGTACTGCAAAAATTGAATTATAAAACAGAATGTGCAGATTCCGCTTGTCTGGGTGGAAAAGCCCACTGTTTCTCTGTTGTTGCAGTAAGGTTTTAATTAAAGTAAGTTCTGGTTATAAATTTTACAGCTGTATCTGGATGGTACTTAGGTAAATGACTAAAGGTATAGCTTTCCCAAGATTACAGAGGAAAAGTTTCATATAGGATTTTATCTTAACAGATTTGAAGCTTCTGTGAAATCAAGAATTAAAAAGAAATCTTCACCAATCATTTACTTTTGGTGACCAAAAATAGGGTTAAATCTGTTCAATCATTTAATGTCTCTCTTAATGGAAAGTTAGAAATGTGTATGAAGGAATAAATAGTTCCCAGAATAGGGAATCAAAAGTCATTGGGGAGGTCAAAGTACATTTGGATGGGTTACAGTAATATCCTGAAGAAGGAAGCCTGGCAGGCACAACTGTTAGCATTTTATTATTATTTATATTACCATCACCCCCAAGGAGACCCCATTGCACTAGAGTTGCTCAGGCCTGTCACAGAGCTTTTAGCTTGCTCTCCACCAACCTCCAAAATCATGTTCTGCAAGAAGGACACTGTAAAAAAATATGAAGTAGAAATTAAGCATATTGTTACGAGACTCTTCCATCTCAGTTTTTTTAAAAAGTAGAAATGACCACTAGGATGAATATATAGTGAAATGGAATAAAGGTAGTTAATACTGGCAAATCCAACCTATTCAAAAGGCATCGGTTTTGAACAGAAGGAATGTTTAGATGATCTGAGTACATTACAAGATATCATGAATTTTCTTTCTCATCTTGACTTTTTTTTCTGGGACCTAAACTCCATATTCAGTAAGTTATTCTTTCCAAGAAACAATGATGTTCTCCCAAAGCATACTTTGATGTTTTAAGGCTTTTCACCTAGTCAGTACAGAAGTGGTATTTATGAGGACGTATTCCAGATACACTGCCACATTTCCACCACATGTGTGTGCACTGAACTATCTTTCTCTTCTAACATGACAGCTTTATCTCAGAATAAGTTTCCGAAACTCCCTCTTACCTTGTAAATTCCTTAGATGCAGTTGTATGATATTTAGTTTTATGTAAAGAACCAGACATATATTGCAGAGTTTAAAAATTCCTTTTATCTCATTGGGTTGAACACATAAAATAGCATGAAGAAATCAAAAGAAACCTGTCCTTTATCATAATATTTCCAGAATCCCAGCATATGCAGGAATATACTTGT
The DNA here is from genome assembly GCA_013396775.1 of Cephalopterus ornatus. Classification (NCBI taxonomy): domain Eukaryota; kingdom Metazoa; phylum Chordata; class Aves; order Passeriformes; family Cotingidae; genus Cephalopterus; species Cephalopterus ornatus. The sequence goes on from VZRE01001223.1 coordinate 236,036, forward strand.
CAGAGGTGAAAAAAATCTATCTGTGGTTATACTACATTTGGTAAACAGAAGAGCTTTTGAAATAATTTCCTTGGTTCTTAAGTTGTAAAGTTCAATAAAATTAAATCCTTTTATTAATCATGCTTATTTTCCTGGCAGTACAGCTACAAATCCTGGCTAGATCCTACTCTGCTAAATTTCATGTAAAGGTAGCCTCACCCTAGAAGGTCCACAGCCTACACTCGTGGTGCACAGACAAGAAAACCACATAAAGGGAGAACATAAATATGGAAAATCTAGTAGAGAAAACCAGAATACCAGAGGTGGCCAATTCTCCATGACCATTAGCTTTAAGTCCTTGCTTATCATTATCTATTATTGGTAGACTCAATCGAAAGTTACAAACCAGTAATTCATTTTAATAACTTTATAATTTGATTCCTGATGTTTGTCTGATATTGGCTGAATTTGAATCTGTAATGCATAAAGGCTCCAAAATCTTGATCAGGATTTAGGGAATGAGTTGCAAGGGGCACATACTTCACAGTATGAGGAATTGTATCATTACCTTAACTAGACTCTCCGCATATGTGGTACAGTTGCCAAGTGGGATTATTTAACTCATTCCATTCTTAAGCTATGTGAGAGAAGCAAGCAGTACAGGTGCCCTCAACTGCAAGCACATAGAGGGAAGGGCTTCTTACCTAGGTACTTGCACAATGTTCAGAAAAGGTGGGCTCTGGCCCTGACTGAGAGCTAAATTTCTATTTTCATCAAATGTATGACATTTCCCTTCCCTTTTCCAGCCTTTAGTTTTTTTATAGAGATCTGTGCTTAACATATATCAGGTACCACATCTAAATCAAAGATCAAATGTGAAAAGGAAAAATGTCAGAAAAATCAGAGAAGGAAAAAAAAAAATGTCAGAAAGAGTGACTGAAGTCTCCCATCTCCAGGATATACAATTTATGAGAATTATACTTGAGTGAGGCTATGAGGTCATTAGCGTGCTGCATAGGCTTGGTGTCCTGATTCTGGGTATCTTTTGGACATGCTGATGTACCTTCCTACATGTGGGGACTCATTTTACAGAAGATCTCTACAACAAGTTTAAGACAGAAGTTATGTAATTATAATCATTAAATACTTTGTTATTCGTTCGTATATAATCGGTTTAAGCTCTGTTAATATTGTTATTCCTTATATGGACACAATCTCTCTCAGTTACCATATATGTCCGTGTTACCATCCCCATTTCAAATTTGGAAAAAGCCTCCCTTTTCTCCACCTATCCTTCCCAAGTTTGTAAACCGGTAACTCCCAGTCTTACCTTGTTAGGTAGGCTCCGCTTTTCTTCCAGACCCTTCCACGGCAAACCTTATAAAAGCGACTGCCACCATGTTAATAAAGTTCGCTTCACACAATCTCCGGTGCTACATGCATGCGCGTTTTTCCTGCGCTGCTACGTCATAGCGCCCGGAGCTCAGAGAAATGCCGCGACCTGCTAGCTAGCCACGGCGATCCCTCGCTACTCTACCTGGAACGGACCTACCCTCCATTCCCGCAGGTTGCGACACCTACAGAAATCAAGCTCTTGGGCAATAGTGCATACCTGTATCTTTTTCCAGAAGAGATCTAAAGTACCTCCCTATAACTGAGAACTGAGAACTGTGCTTCTAATATACCAGTTAAGAAATGAAAACTGTATTTGTTATTAAACAAACATTTTGACTCTTTATTGGGCATGGAAGCTGTAGACATCTAAATAGATTTGCTTGTTATTACAGAAATCAAAGAGAAAACCTTTTTCATATGAAAAAATATAAATAAATTCAAACAACCTGAATTGTAACCTCTGCCACTAAAGTTAGGAATGTTATGGAATGCATTAAAAATGAAAACCTTTATCCAATAGAGCTGAATATTTTATATGAACATTAAAATAGGTGTGGTTTTACTACATTCCACTGCCTTAATAATACAATAGACCCCCAAGCATAATGGAGTAGGGTAAGTCAGCGTGGTGCCTGCTTTATATTGCCAAAATAGCTACCAAGAATAGTAATGAATGTGATCACAGTGGATGCACTATAAAGCATATTCTAATGAATTTTCCCCTTTGAGTAGCCGTTTGGCAGATGAACATGGCTACACAAAGGGGAGACCTGGGGGAATGAGAGTATAACAGAGTCTCTTGTTAGGATATTGTTGCTAACAATAACTTCTTGCCTGTTTTATATGAAGCCTTCCAGAAAGCAGTATTTTAATAGAATGCCTTGTACTGCTTCACCTTCTGATGTCCCTTCATTGAAACTTGGAAATGAGAAAGAGAGCAAACAAGGTCTCCAAAAGAATAACAAATGGAGTGAGAACCTTTACAGTCTTCAAAATCCAGCAATTTTCATACACTGATTTACCTGTGAAAATCAGTGCTGATTTTCTGAAAAGGCTCCCTGGGTATTTGCTGCAAGGGCTTTCACCCAGGATCTCTGAACTGTCATGCTGAAATAATTCTCTTTTGTTTATGACCATCTCTTTGAAAAAGGACTCTTTATTTTCTAATTGTCTTAGCCTTCCTAAAAAAATTACTCTTTGTGAATTGTTACAGATATATAAATAAGGGATGGGAAAGGCTGCTATATTTAAAAAAAAAAAAGTCAGTGAAGACTATTTCTCATTTGCACAAGAGCTGACTTGCACTTGATGACCAAGTTCTCTGCTTTTGCAAATGCTCTGAACTTCAGTGAAGACACTGCAGTGCTCCCAGTTAAACTCACTCAAACTACATTTGGTAGGGCTCAGGGTAGATGTTCGTTCAAACACAGAAACACTAGTGTTTTTCTTTGCAAAGCTGTATTGCAGTTTCAGATATTCTTACTATATATGTGGTTAGGGACCAACAGCACCTCTACTGATATTTAATTAAACAAAATTGTACTGATGTTTTTATTCTTTGGGGGAAACTGAAGCTTTGTATATATTCCAGGTTAAAAGTGAGGCTAGACACACTTTATGACAGCTTTGCTATTTGGTACTGCCTGTGTTTAAAATTGTTTTTAGTGAGAATGATACTCAATGAACATAATACTTGTTTTACAGACTTCTTAGGATGTTTATGCACTGAATTTCTTCAGTAGAAAGAAAATTTTTCAATTCAAATTATTATTACAGGACACAGAAATGGTTTTCTGATTTGAACTGGGGGTTTTATTTTCTCTTTTATTTTTTTTTAAAGGATCAATATCTCAGAAAATACATGGCAGAAAAGATAAATTATATTGATGTTGGAGTTTTTGCGTAACTGATTGCTAGGATTAGGGAAGTAGACCAAAATAAAGTGAGAACAGAGCTTACCAATTTTTTTTTTTTTTTACAAGCCCAGGACCACCATAACAGTGTGAGAAAACAGGTATGATTCAAAAGCCACACCTTGGAGAGAAAATAAATAGAAGGCTAGATTAAAGTATACAAGTGATATCACTAGGTTTCTTACTAATTCTTCACAGGCATAATTCCAAGGCCCTAAAAGTCAAAGAAGAAGATAAAAGACAGAGCCATTGGTTGGCATTCATCCCAGGAACTGAGCTGTATATAATTGGATTTCAGTAGTCTTCCTTCCCTAAAAATTGAGGCTATAAAAACAAAACGCCCGTTTTTATCCTAGAACTGTTTTGTACATTTTAGCAATCTAAAGTTCTCTGTTGTCATCTGTTTTGAGTAGAGCTATGTTCAGTATTATAGACACATCAGCTAAAATCTTTAAGACACGTTTAAAACTTATAGGAATTGTTTTATTAAAAAATTCTTTAGACACAAACATTTTATTAAGAATGTGGAAGCAAACTTTCTACAGCTGTATATTTATAAACCTTCTTGGTTTCCACACAACTTGGTTGTTTGTTTGTGTTAGTGTTTGAGCAAATAAATCTTTTATTGCTAAATCACAGTTTTAACCTCTTTTAATATGGCATCATCTTCTCCTATCTAATATGTTGACTGTTTTTTGTCTATTTTCCTGTAGCCTGCAAATGCCTGACTGCTATACATTGATTTTTGACAAATACAGTCAGTGCAGTGAAAGTAGAGGATGTACTATGTCTTGATAAGGTGTTTTAAAACACCCTGAAACTTCTGGAAAAACTCAAGGCAGCTGGTTTGATCTTATACTGGACAATATCAATTTTCCTGGAAGACTTAGGCTCACTGATTGCTTATCTGTCTGGAAAAGATATCAGTATTGATTCTTATAAAAATTAAGCAGTCTTTCTTTTTACAGTTATGAATATTTTCACATGAAATAGTTCACTAAACATGAAGAAATGACAACACCCACTTAGAAATTGACTTCAAGTTTTGCCAAGTAGGTTGAGGCTTAAAACTATGGGAACTCCTATGTATATACAGAGCTCATAGAGGAAAATCATGTGCTCACACCAAACTCTCTTACAAAAATACAGAGAACTCTTTTTTAGTGAGAATGGCCTGCTTGAACAGTTCTTTTTGCGATTGTGCACTTCCAGGGAATTGTCTGGGAAGTAAGGAAGCAAGACATAAACTGACTGCCATATTGCACCACCAGTGCTGAGGCCAAAGTCTTAGTAGATGCACCACATCTTTCTAGCAATTTCCCTGTTTCTTTTATAATTGTATAGTTAGTTTTCCCACTCTCTTTTTTTTTTTCCCTACAAAATATTACTTCTTCTTCTAATAAATGATGGTAGGGAGACTTTTTATTTTTACTGAAAAGCAAAATATAGAAATGGGACTGTTTTTTAAAGCCTATATTCACATGAGTGAATCTACAGATATGAAGTGTGAACTGAAAGTGGAAGACATTTTATTAAAGTGATATTTTTGTCTTTTTACTTGGCTTAGATTTGAGGGTAGGTTTCTTGGGTTCTCCTGTAGCAAATGAAGACACCACTAACATCCAAAACATACAAATAGCTGAATGACTTAGACAGCTTTGCATTTAAAGAGGAATTTCTGGAAAGATTTCCACATGGACTTGACGTCTACATGAAAAAAGGGATAAAACAAAATTTCAGAAAAAAAAAAAAACTTTCAGAAATTTAGGATCTGTACTTATGTTTGCAACTCAGGCACATTTCTATGACCAAAGCAATGATGTGAACTAAATTTTTGAAAAAATGGAGGATAATTTGTTTTTAAGGCTGTAAACATGTTTCATGTTTTACTTTTTGGGGGAAAAAAGGGGGTAAGATTATGGAATTATGAGTGATTTTTTTTCCTCAGGGATAAAGTATAGAGTTCATTTCTTTATTGAAAAAATAAAAAAAAACAGAAGGGGGGGAAAGGATAAAAAGTCTTAGAGCAGAGAATGGGTTTTTTCCAGGCAAATGCTGTCCCTTTACTAAATTTCTGAATAGAAACTTCACAGGCATAAACAGGAAAAATATAGAAACTCAGACATTCTTCCATATTTTGCAAAAGACAGAAATAGAAGAAAAGGAAAGGCAAATACAAGAAACCAGCAGTCACACTGTCTTTTCCAATACTCTTTCAGTCTCAGGACAAAGCCCAAATCTGCTGAAATTGTTCATTAAACACCCTTTGCAGCACTGATTGTTTCAGATCCCCATCTGTAACCAAAGAGGGTTAATTTTGCAGCTCCAACTGTATCTAGTGTGAATGTGAGGCAATTACAGTAAACCTCTAATAAGCATGAATTTAAAGTCTCTTGCCTCTGTTTTAATGATATGTTGGCTTACTGATTTGTTTTCCAATCAGGATTCAGGTTTGGATTCTGTGTCTGGACTGAGGAATATTGCAGCCGCAGCAGCAGTTGTTTATGTTTTCTTTCTCATTCCTCCTTTTTATTTGTGATCACTCCTTGTCCCTTCCTCTCCCTGTAGTAGGTACAGTAGCAGCTGTAAGTGCAGGGTTAATTGTTTCAAAGGAAAAAAAACCACACACACACAAGTCTTGCTTTATTCATGAACTTTCTAGTTGTTGTTTCTACTTTCTATTTCAGGAGCCTTAAGTTAGTTTTGCCTCAGACTTTGGAAGTGAATTATAATTTATTTCATTATTTTTATTCAGTCTTCCTCAAGCAAAGTAAAGTGCATTTACTTCTTACAAACTGCAATTTTCTCAGAAGTCTGTCATGTGATGATGTTTTGGAATGGGGGGGACCCAGCAGAGGTCTGCCCAGTTGGCAGAGGTATGACAGATCTGTATTTTGTAAGATGATCCTTTGCATAAACCCTTAAGTTGTTCCAGCTGGCTTTTTTGACTGTGTCTATATGGAAAAGCAAGGGAGCGGCTCTGGGAGCACTTGTGCCATTTCCAAGCCTTGTGTGTACTACTGTCAAACACTTGGCCATACCTCCGTCTCAGTTTCCCTTCTACTTTTAGCTTCTGCCAATGATAATTTCAGATCATTCCTATGCCCCCACAGGTCACATGAATAACATAGTGATCCTTTGGAGCACTGGAATATGTAACTGAGGGAGCTAAAGAGTTAAGATATGAGTATATGGTAAGAGTAAAGTAGGAGCAGTCTGAGGAGGCAGACTGATCTCAGTATCACTCAAGGCTCTCTCCAGCACCGCCTGTTATTCTTTCATGATACATCTGGCTATATGACCACGTGCTAAATACATTGAAGACTGGCTTCTGCAAGAAGGACAAAGAATATTTTTAAGATAGTCTGTCAGTTCATGAAGTGATGACCTTGATGAATCTGGGTTAAATTTAACAAAAAAACCTGTAAGCAGACTCTAGGAATTCCTGTTCCCTACAGGTAAGGTATCTGTCAGTAGAAGCCAGAATTGCACATTGTACAAACTCAGGATTTATGCTAGGTGAGGCCTGGGAAGTGCTTAGGTGAGATTTAACCTAGAAGAAGGCTTAGAAAAATGGTGTCACTTCTTCAGAACTGGCTTCTGTTTTCGAACATCTTCTGTGTTGTTATATATTACATAATTGTCACACCGCACCTTACAGACTGTGCAATAAAAAATGGACTAAACAGGAATAATGAGATTACCTTTGAAATGAGTTGATGCTAAATACATATCTTTTAATAAAAAATATTTCATACATTAGTGTTTTTGAGAAGACAAAAGTGATCTTCATTGTTCTTCTTTTCATCCTCCCAGAGTGTGACAGAAAGAAGTCATTACTACTCTCTGAATGTGTTGTGCAGCACCAGTTGTGGAATATCAATTCACAAGGCTCATAAAATCATTTTCAGCTTTCGGGCTCTAATATCTCAGGAGAGGATTTGTTTTTATTTTGTTTTTTAAGAAACTGTACACATTGTTAAGAGCTAGAGGAGAGAATAAGAAAAGGACCTATGACCCCTAAAGGCCAGAAAAAGCTTTTTGAGAAGAAATAAACATTTTTTTTTCTGTTGTTCTCAATACTAACATTCAAAATGTCATATGTAAATGAAAAATGCAGTTGCTTTGGTTGCATAATGATGAACATAGACTTAAAACATAGATATATTTTGAGCAGTTAAGCCATGTAGTGAAACAGATGTATTTTTTTTTCTGCATATATGATCCTCTAATTGTGCAAATTCGTTATAGCATAGGAAGATGTTGACTTAATGTAATTTTATATCTATGAAAAAAATTATATATATATATATATTTTCATTCATATTATATACCTGTCTAAACATGTAAACTAAGTCTCTTCCCAAATTGGACTTTACTGAACTTAAATTAAATAATGACAAATCAGAGTTTCTCCTTAAGTTAAATTCTGAAATTCCAGTTTGATTCTAAGCATGCTGAATGTGAATTTTCATCAGCACAATCCTCCCAAGCCAACACTGGTAACTCTGCAGAAGCATTTTCTATAAAATATGTTTTTTTGGGGATGACTGTTTATGAAGTGAGATTTTAACCCAGACGTATAGCGATGCACAAGAATTGTTTGCCATTGAAGTTGTTTGTCCGTGGTAGCTGTCATTGTGATCTTGGCCAGCACATGGTTTTCAAAACCGATTGTAACGGTTTGGATCCGACTTTCCC
>VZRE01001226.1:233-10922 GCA_013396775.1 Cephalopterus ornatus
TCCCTGCCCCTTCCCATTCCCTGCTCCTGCCCCTTCCCATGCCCTGCTCCTGCCCCTTCCCGTTCCCTGCCCTCCCCGGGGGCTGTGGGAGCATTCCCGCTGTGGGGAGGTGCCCGCCGTGGCCTGAGGCCCGCTCCCGCCGTGGCAGCGCCCTGGCAGCAAGCAGGCTGGCACCCCGGCCGACAACTACCACCTGGCGCGGCGGCGGACGCTGCAGGTCGTGGTGAGCTCCCTGCTCACCGAGGCGGGCTTCGAGAGCGCCGAGAAGGCGGCGGTGGAGACGCTGACTGAGATGATCCAGAGCTGTGAGTGCCCCGGGCCCCGGCCGTTCTCACACCGCCCTTTGCTCCTTCGCCCCTTGCTGGGGCTTTCCCCCGTTCTTGTTACCCGATGTCCCCGGGTGCTGTGGAAGGGCTGGAGCGCGGCCCTGGAGTCACCTCCGTGGCACTTTGGGTTCGCCCCAGCTCCTAAAGCGAGTACTCATCAGACACTCCCAGAAGCTCCCCGTGCTGAGGCGCTGCCAGAGTGAACAGGGAAACAACAAAATCCCAGCCCTTGACTCGTGAAGCGCCTCTGCTCCTCCCTCTCTGGGGGGTGTGCTGAGAACCTACTTATTTTTATGAAATCGAGAGATAATCAACTTCTGGGTTTGGTTTGGTTTTTTTTTTTTCACGCCTGTGACGCGGATTTGCCTTTTGCATTTGTGGAAGGCATCTCACGGTTTACTCTTTAGTGTCTCCGTGCTCTAATTTTAAATGCCCGGGCTGCAGGATGCTCCATTCCGGGAGCCGTTTCTCATTCCTTGACAAATTTGTTAGAAATTCCCATCCCTGAAGCTGGGCTGGGGCTGATACGTGTGTGGGCACTGTAAGAAATGAAATATGTGGTGGTTTTGTCCCCGCAGATATCTCGGAAATCGGAAGGAGTGCCAAGTCCTACTGTGAGCACACAGCCAGGACCCAGCCCACGCTGTCGGATATCGTGGTTACTCTGGTGGAAATGGGTGAGTCGTTGGCTGTTCCTGCTCAGTCCAGCTTTGGCTGTGCTGTGCTGGTAGGAAAATCTGTCCCCTGTGTCTCTGGGGTTTGTGTTTTAACCCCTGTCCTGAGCCTCGTGCAGGGCGCAGTGTGAACATATACAGCGCGTGGTTTTCCTTCTCGTGCCCTTTAGAGCCCTTGGAAAAATTCTGGAGAAGCCTGTAAGAAGAGGTTTTTGACCAGGATAAACTCCTGTTGTGATTCCTGTTTCCTCTTCTGCGTTCCAGGGTTCAATGTCGAGACCCTCCCTGCCTATGCCAAGCGCTCCCAGAGGATGGTCATCACTGCCCGTACGTGGGAGATCCTTTCTGCTGCGCAGGAAGCCGGGAATAATCTGGCATTCCTCTCTGCTGGCTTCCAGAGGGCCCCTGCTTTCTGAGGGATGACGCGTTCCAGAGCTCCTGGAAGCGCCGTTTGGTAGTGACACTGTGATAGGTGAAGGAGGCGTCACTTCACACCGGTGTCCTCACGGCACACGGGAGTCCTCGGGATGGTTTTGCTCTCCTTGTGTGGGAGGGAGGGGCCAAGTGCTCCCTGTTCCCTTCTGGGATGCCAAACACAGCCTCCTGGGAGGGGCAGGGCCTGGGGATGCGGGTCCCGGCTCAGCAGCGGCACTTTGTGCCTGGCCCTGGGCAGGAGGAACCGCCCTGATTTCTGTGCTCTTTAACTCCTGTAGCTCCTGTGACGAACCAGCCCGTGACCCCCAAAGCCCTGACAGCTGGACAGAACAAGCCTCACCCCTCCCACATTCCTGGCCATTTCCCTGAGTTCCCAGATCCCCACACTTACATCAAGACGCCGGTGAGTGAAAAGAGGATTTTGGTGCCGTTTGGGGTCTGTTTGGAGCCCACAACAGCAGCAGTGGTGTATTTTTACTGCAGTGCTGGTGCCGTCCACCCAAAGTACTGCTTCTCCTGGTTTATGTGTTCCTTGGCTTGCGGGCATCCCTTGCTGTCCAGAAATCAGCCGGGATCCCTGGATTTCTGGCTGATGGACATCTGTAGCTCTCCAAAAGCCTGGCAGTAGTAAAGGCCGGAGCTCGCCTGTCGCTCCTCCGTCCGTGCAGTGTTCTGAGCGTGGGCTGTTCCCTTCCTTCCCTCCTGCTCCACAGACGTACCGGGAGCCCGTGTCCGACTACCAGGTCCTGAGGGAAAAGGCGGCGTCCCAGCGGCGGGATGTGGAGAGGGCTCTCACACGGTTCATGGCCAAGACAGGGGAGACCCAGAGCCTCTTCAAGGATGACGTCAGCACATTCCCACGTGAGTTTTCCGGGGCTCTCTGCTCTCTAAAGGTGTGTCCCTGAGCATCCCCTCCCACTGGGGTGTTCTTGCTGCTGCAGGGGTGAGCTCTGAATAATCACACTGTGTTACCCCCTGAAGGAAATGAGGAATTCTGTGTTTAAAAGGGGGGTGAAAACCAAAATAAGGCTTCTGCCCTCTCTATGGCTTACTGTCTTCTGCTCGTGGAGAATGCTGAGAGGGGCTAAACTCAAAGCTCATCCCAGTCCTGACTCCACTCCCCGTAAACTTTGAACAAGTAATTTCTTCTCTCTGACATTTCAGTGGTGGTGGAGGCTTTCCTGTATCTCTGACTGCAAAGCAGTGATGAGAATTCCCACCTCCCCAGGGCTCCCTGACAGGACAGGTGTCAGCATTAACTTGAAGGGGAACCAAGCGGTGCTTCAGCCTAATGGAACTTTGGTGGAGGTCAGGGAAGACTTTTTTGTGTTGGAATAATGCTGGAAACATAAAGGGGGCCTCAGAAAACAGGAAATTAGAGACTGCCATCTTTCAGGGACAGCATATTTCGTTCCTGATCCCTGGGAGCAGCAGGAAAAGGTGGTGTGTGTTTAAAGCCAGAACCAGCGAAAGTGTTTGTTCTCTTCGTGCTTCCTAACTTTTGAGGGGAGGGTTTTCTCCCAGCTCGCTGACTGTGTCCTTCTCCCTGGCTCCAGTGATTGCTGCCAGGCCCTTCACCGTCCCCTACCTGACAGCTCTTCTCCCCTCTGAGCTGGAAATGCAGCAGATGGAAGAGACGGATTCATCGGAGCAGGACGACCAGACGGACACCGAGAACCTCCCGCTGCACATGAGCACGGTACAGCCACCCTGAGACAGCCCCTGGGCCCCGCTGCCCCGAGCTTCTGGAACCTGCTTCTTCCCCGAGGGGTCTTCTTGTGTTAGAAATCAGGAAGCCTCACCCTTAAGGCAGCTCCCTGTGTGTGCTGCTGGTGATTGTCTCTCCTGGCCACGGGTTTTGTGGTTTGAACTTAGAATTGTGGAACGGTTTGGGTTGAAAGGGACCTCAGACATCACCTAGTTCCACCCCCCTGCCATGGGCAGGGACACCTTCCACTAGCCCAGGGTGCTCCAAGCCCTGTCCAGCCTGGCCTTGGACACTTCCAGGGGTGGGGCAGCTGCAGCTTCTCTGGGCAGAAAGATTCCTAAGCCTTGTTTTGCATAACTCTGGTTGTTTGGATTTGTGGGGTTTTTTTTGTACAGGATGATTCAGGACCTGAGAAGGAAAACACCTCAGTGTTACAGCAGAACACCTCCCTGGCAGGCAGCAGGAATGGGGAGGAGAACGTGATAGACAATCCCTACCTCCGGCCAGTGAAAAAGCCCAAAATCCGCAGGAAGAAGTGAGGTGGGGCTGGAGTTTCTGTGGCTGCTCAGAGAAGCAGAGTTCAGGAGAGGCAATCCAACTGAGTGGCCCAGGAACGGTCTCTCTGCAGAGTGAACTCCACTCCCATCCTGGTTTCCAGTGCTCCCTCTTCCCCTTTGCTCTCCTGCTGACTTGGAATGGCCGAGGGTCAGTTGTCTTCAGAGCACTGAAGGGATCACAGGTGGGAATTGTCTGGGGGCACTTTGTTTCCACTGTGGGCAGGACTTGCTCTGTGAAGAGCTGGGGCACACCAGCGTTTCCCTGCTCCCCGGCAGGCTCTGCAGAACACAGAGGCATCGTGGCTGCCTGGCAGGACAGGAGACTTGTGCCGTGAACCCTGCCAGGCTTTAATTCTGAGGAATGTGTATTCACAGAGACAGAAAAATCCCAGGGAGGTTTCTTCCTCTGCGTTCTTGGCAGGTAAAAAACAAACAGACTCTTCTTTCATAAACTCAAGGTGTCTGATGTGTCAGCAAGGAGCCAAGTGTAAACACGGAGCTAAGTTGGCGTTTTATCCTCGCTTTGCTGACTGCAGCTGCACTCGGGACTTAAAAGCTCTGAAGTGTGGTGTTTACCCTGCCCTGCTTTGAGATCACTTTCCAGCAGAATGACTGGCAACATTTCACAGCTGCTTCGGGCTGCTTTGCAGTTCTTTTGTTCCTTTCCACACAGCACAAGTCCTTGGAGAGTTCACGCCTTCGCCAGTTGTTTTGGAGCTCGGAATACGGAATAAAGCTGCATTGATTGCAGGCTGCAAGGCTGTGCTCGTGATCACATTTCTTTCATTTTATCCGTTCTCAAATATGTGCTTTTATCAACAGACTTTCCTCCTTTCCCCCCTCCTTTTATTTCCCCAGAGCAGAAGACTTTATTTCAGCAGTGAAAACGGCTGATGAGGGGAGTGTTGTGATTATGAGCTGGTTCTGGAGGGTTTTGCTTTAATTTTCCTTCAGCGTTTTCTTAGGGAAAATACTGGAAAGTTTTTTGGACAAAAGACTCCTGTGGTTTGGTCCTGTCTCCCAAGGATCCCGAGGTGTTTGTGTTCACCTCTGTGCAGTTAAAGGATCCTCCCAGGCCTCCCTCTTCCCCCATCACCCAGGGAGGAGGCAAAGGGAATAGTTATTTCAGTGAGAATGGAAATGTTCCTGCCAGACTGTCTGAAATTAGATCCTCTGCCTGTGCCATTGTCACTTCTGCTGGTGCCTTGGTTGTACAGAATGAGAGATGTACAGAGACATTGTGTATTTATGTATATATCAAAAGTTCTATCTTTTTTTACCTGGATTTTAAGCTTTTTTCGCGATGAGAAAATCCCTCGCTGGGGAGGGGAAAAAAGTAGAATGAAAACTGTAATTTTTATGTTCATAATAAAAGAAATTTTATCTCCTAAGACCAAAACTGGCTGAGTCCTTCAAGTTTTAAGAGTGGAAAAGGACCTGAATATGGACCCCGAGTGTGTTTTCCGTGGGGGATGTCGGAGCAGGAGATCTTGTCCTTCCCTCTGCATCTCTTCCTTTCTCTTAAGGAACATTTGATCGCTGAGAAGGTTGGGAATTTCATCAGAAATGACAACAAAGGGCCCTTTGAAATCCCAGCAGTCTGGCAAAAAAACCTTAGTAGAAGGTTTCTCCAGCCACAGGTGAAAAAATCACAGGTGCTGCTGACTTCGTTCATCTTCTCACACCCCTTTTTCTCCTGCTCAGAAAACCCAGGCAGACGGAGGTGAAACGCAACCTCTGCCACAACTACAAAGGTAAGGCCTTAAGCAGCCATAAAGCCCGGGTTTTAGGACAGTAAAAATTCCGGGGAGGGGCGGTGTTTATTAGAGATAACTGGCGTCGAGAAGCCCCTCGGGTTGAAACGATTTTATTCAGCTTTTAAAATATTTGAGGCGCTTCGTTGGTCCCTGGAGCCCGGGGGTGCAGGGGGGTGTCTCCGGAGGAGGAGGGGGGCACGGCACAGCCCCTCAGCCGAAGTACAGCTTCAGGTAGGCCAGTCGCTCCTGGTGCTTCTTGGATTCCTTGTCCACGGTCATCTGAAAGACAACAGCCGTTTCCCTGATAGCCGAGGCAACCCTTCGGAGAAGGAAGGTGCGAGGCGGCGGCGAGAGCCTCGGCAAACCCGTGTTTGAAACGAGTTTGTCTCCTCAGCGGAGCTCCGCGGGGCGCTCAGGGCTCTGCTTCGCCGCACCTCGTGGGTGGGAACTTCCGCGGGAGATTTCTTAAGTGGAAGGGGTTTTTTGTAGGGCTGTGGCTGGTTTTGCGAAACAGGTGTTTTCTCATAGGAAATCACTTAATGTCTTGTGTCCCAGGCAGGTGGAAAAGGAAAGGAGAGCAAAACTTAATGCAAAGTAACCAGGAAATTTCCTTTCTCAGAAGCCTTGAGCCCAGGAATAACGTCTCCTCGTCCCTGTCCTTACCTCCTGTACCTCCCTTTTTACCATCTTCTTTGGTGGCTTGGGCACCGAAGACCAGTCTGGGGACCCAAACCTCATGGGCCAAGTGACTTTTTTGTTCAGTGGCTGCTCCACGTTGTAAGTTCCAGGTCTAAAGAAAACCAGGCACAAAGTATCTCAATTCTGGAGCTGGTGTGTGATGGTTGAAATACGGAATTTACCTCAGTGACCTGTTGATGGTCATCTAAAATACAACTATTAGTTAACAGCAGTGATGGTGCCGTAGAAAAGGGAGATGTGAGATGGTGCTGAGAACTTCAGCCTGTGTTCTAAGTGAGTTTTAGTTTTCAGCAGAGCAACGTGGGGGAGATCCACAGGAGAAATGCATGTTGTGGTGTTCTAGTCATGGTGCCAAGCTAAAGACTAAAGCAGGGGAGCTTTTTGAAGATAAAAAGGCTTCACTGAGAGCTCAGTTTCCTGTCTCCCACCCGTGCCTTAGCACTTCTCTCTGCCAGTACTCCTGCTCACTGTGAAAAGTGTAAGAAAATGAGTGATGTTACCCGGGGAAAAGTTCTCTGTCTGGAGGCCTGGATGGGAATCGTGGTGTGCTGGAGGAAAACGGGGCGTGGGCGGGCCGGCACTTCCTCTTTTCCATCGGGAAGGGCTCGTACGCTGCTGGGCCGGGGGTCACCGTCTGCAAAGGGGGGGGAAAAACGTTTGTAGGGAACACTTGGTTGTGCAAACCATTCCCACGCGCTCAGGGCAGCGGCCAGCTGGGTGTTACAGACCTGCTCTTCAACGCTTCGGCTGCCCTGAGAGCGTTAAAATGTCAGAGCTCCCCTCTCCTCACCCGACTCTTGGGCATGAAGCGTGGGCCCGTCCTCGCTCCCATCACGTAACCCTTGCTGCTCATGGGTCTGGTGCTCAGGGAGGATTTCAGGATGCTTGTCTGCAATCCGAAAGCAGAAGCGTCTGACTGACCTTTCAAAGACTCCATTTGCAGGGCAGAAGTACACGAGCAGCAGATGTTACTCCTACTGATGCTATTCCTATTGATGTTATTCCTACTAATGCTATTGCTGTTAATTCCCCTGTTTTCTCACTGCTGTGGAGCTTTAAGGACTGGTGCGTTTGGGAAGGGAGGGGAATTCTTTTCTAGGTTTACGTGGAGACATCCTGCAGTGGGTCTGCAGGGCAGGTGTGGGGCCGGCCCTGGCCCTACTGCTCCTGTCCTGTGTCTTCTGCAAAGGACCACAACACTTCAGCAACTCACCTCCTGGCCCAGGTAACAGCCTGGCCCCACCAGAGGGTTTCCCCCGACGGCCATCACCTCGATCCCCAGCCTGTCTGGGGCGTAGTAGTAGGGGAACATCTTCCTTTCCTGAGTTGTCCCAAATGAGACGTGCTTCTGCGCAGCTGAGGGACCTGGAGGGGGAAGTTCCACCAGTGGGATAAACAAAAAAAAAAAGCCATAAAACGGAGGTGGCCACGTGCTGCTTTTTACCCGAAGTGTCTGCTGCTCTCTGCCTGAGGCCAACCACCCCCTCACCTCCCAGATGGGAGCTTCCCCTGACCCTGGATGTCTGTGGGGGATCTGCCCTTTGGATGCCTGTTCCCTCCTGCCACAAAGGGCTGGTTTTTTCCCCCAGACAGGGAGTGGTGAGCAGCCCAGTCACGGGAGGTTGCTGGGGAAGCTGATGCCAGCGGGGAGCTGGGAGAGAAGAAAAGCCTCGAGCCCAGAGCCCCCTCCACCCCGGGTGCCCCCACCTCGCACAGCTCTCACCCCTTGGCTCCTGCCCCGCTGACATCCTGCCCTGCCGGGCTCTCCGTGTACTCCAGTCGCTATAGACACGGAGCAGGGGCTGCTGGAGGCACCTGGAGGGTGCAGGGAAAAGCCGAGGGTGAGTAACTGCCCTGTGGAATGTGCTGTGCTGGCTCGGGGGTTGTGATGTCACGAGCCTTCTGCCCCGTTGGCTCCTCTCTGCTTCCCCCGTGGCTGTTGGGGTAGGGCAGCAAGAAAGCCCTGGAAAATGCCACACTGGAATTAAATCCAGCTCGTGGATTCAAGCCTTCCCCTGAGCACAAGTTTGAGTACCGCGGGAGAATCAGGAAGCATCAAAATATCAGGAACAAGACGAGTTAAAACAGGGAGGATCATTGCTTTTGCAGAAGGCTTTATTTAATGACTGCTACGTGCAGTCAGATCAGAGGGCCCTGCTGGCTGGACCAGGATTAGGAGCTTCATGGCCAGTTACAGCAGGAACAGAGGGGGTCGAAGACGAGACCCTCTTCGCAGCTCTGCACAAAGGTTTGGCCGTTCAGGCAGCTGTAGAAGTTCCTCTTGTTCTCCGGGTCTGCGTAGATGCCGTTGGGTTTGCCGGCGCAGAAGCCGCTCCCACCAGAGCCGCCGCTCCCGCTTCCACTTGTAGTGGTGGGAGCCTCAGTGACTGGAGGCAGGGGCTCAGCGGGAGGCACACAGTCTGCAACCAAAGCAGGAAAGGGCTTATTTTTGTCTTGGCAGACCCTCACCCACCCTCCCCTCCCTCCATGGGGAGCTCGGGAGTTCCCGCCGAGGAGCTGCTCACGCTCTCAAAGCACTCACCGCCGTCCTGCAGACCAAGGCCCTTCTTCAGGGTGGAGATCAGGGGGTATTTGCCTTCGTTGCAGAAAGTGCCAGTGAAGTCATCCATGTCAAGGGCCCAAACCATGGCCCCTCCAAAGTTGTTCTTCTTCAGCCAGTCAACCTGTTTGGGGCCGGGGACAAATCCCGATCAGCCCCGGGAGCTGCTCCTGCAGGAGCCTCCTGCCTCCTCCCCAGCACAGCCCCACGTCCCACCAGACCTTGAGGCCAAAGCTCTTCACGTTGTCGTAGCCAACCCATTCGCTCTCCTTGTAGGCATAGGGCACGTCCTGGGGTTCATCCCAAGCCTGGGTGGCTCCAGAGCTCAGGAGGGAGCAGATCTAGGGAGAAGCACCAAGAGGTGGAATGTTAATCTCAAAAAGGGAAAAGTCCAGGCTCTGCCGTTGTCTTGACTTTATTCTCTAGTTTTGTGTCATTTGTCTGGTCCCTGAGAATAAGTCACTTTTTCTTAGCAATTCTATAGACAGTTTTGTGTCTGAGGCAGCCATTCAGAAAGCTCCATGGGAGCCTTCCTGATACGTTCCTTCAAATGATTTCAGCAAGGAATGTGATTAGACACACGTACCTCATAGTAAGCCAGTGTCCCGGCCTCCCTGGTGTAAGGTCCAGCTGGTCCAGGGCCTGATGCTGGAGCCCCAACAGAGGTGTCAGATGGGTTTTGCAGGGTGAAGCTTTTTCCGTAGGTTGGGAAGCCAACAAGGAGCTTCTCAGCTGGGGCACCATTGTCCTTCCAGTAATTCATAGCATATTCCTGCAAGAAAACATTCCTGTTGAAGTCTTTGCCCGGGTTTGCAGGCAGGATGGTGAATTCCTCAGTATCTCCTCCTTGGTGCAAGCACAGGGCTGAGACCTGGCATTGTGCCTCACAAACACACTTACGACGTTGAAGTACTTGTAGTCACCGGTGTCAGCGGGGCCTGCGAACAGGGGGCTGTTCTCGCCGGTGTTTCTCTCCCAGGAGCCGTGGAAGTCGTAGGTCATCACGTGGATGTAGTCCAGGTACCTGGGGAGAGCACTGTCTGTGTCCTGACCCGCTCAGGCACCAGAGCCAATGGTTTCTCCAGCGCTGGACGGTTCCCCCCTGGCACAGCCCGGCCTCAGCCCCGCTTCCTGCACATCTGGGGCCCTCAGGGGCTCTTTGGAGCTTTGTCTGCAGCGCTTGCAGGAAGCCAAACCAGTCCCACAAGCCATCTCAGGCTTTGCTACTCACTTGCCAATCTCAGCAATCTCGTAGCCGGCCTGGATGGTGGAAAGCCCTGCAGCCACAGCCGCGGTGACCAGGAGACGGGGCTGGTTGGTCTGTGTGGCTTCCTGCTCAAAGGCTGCCAGCAATTCCTGAGGGATGCCAAGGAACAGGTCTCAGACTTTGCCTCTGCCCAGGGCTCAGGCCAGAGCTGTGCCGAGCAGAACAAAACCCACCTTAACCAGGACGGTGAAGAGCCCCTTGTCCTGGGCTGGGCTGCCCCTGGAGCCGGGGTATTCCCAGTCCAGGTCCAGCCCATCAAACTGGTACTGGCGCAGGAATTTGATGACAGACTTGATGAAGGTCTGGCGGTTCTCAGCAGAGGAAACCATTGTAGTGAACCTGGGCAAGCAGAGCAGGAGAGAGTTGGGCTTTGTTTGGAGCATCTTCCTCCTCTCCTTCCCTTTCCAAGGTGCTTTTATGGGCAGGACATGGTTTGAACTTACTTGGCTGTGCCAAAATTCCATCCTCCAATGGCCAGCAGGGTCTTCAGATCTTTGTTCCTGCAAAGGAAGGGACAGGTACCAGAGTTACCGTAAGTCCACAGTACCCTGAGCCGCTGTCCCCATGCTCAGAGGAGTGGGGCTGTCCCCTGCCCTGCCCGTCACTCTCTGTCTTCTCTCTCAGCATCCCTCGCCCAGGGCTGTGCAGAGAGCAGAGGGTGAACAGGGCAGGACCTGAGAGGGAGAACGAGCCCTGCCCTCCTCTC
>VZRE01001228.1:0-21596 GCA_013396775.1 Cephalopterus ornatus
TTCTCCCCTGCTTCTTTTTCTGTGCCTTCTGGATTTTGAAACTTCAAGGGTCACGTTTTCAAGCCTCTCTTCACAACAATGTGACGCTCTTGCAGAAAAGACAAATGTCACTGAGATATATTAGCAGGGGTGCTGGTATAAGACAAGAGAGGTAATTATTCTGCTCTACTTGGCATTGGTGCAACCTCAGCTGAAGTAATGCATCCAGATTTCGGCACTGCATTTTATGATAATGCAGTAAGATGATACAAGGTTTAGAGAACATGAACCTCTGAGAAAGGTTAAGAGAACCAGGATTGTTTAGTCTAGGAAGTAGAGATAGAAGGAAGATGTTAACACTTTGCAAACATAAAGTTTATTTTAAAGAGGGCAGAAATCAGTTTTTCCCTTTTCTGCAAAGGTAGGACATGAAATCACAGAATCATAGAACTGTTTAGGTAGTAGAAGACCTTTAAGATCATTAGTCCAAGTGTTAACCCAGCACTGCCAAGTCCACCACTAAAGCATGTGGTAAGTGCCACATCTACATGTCTTTTAAATGCCTTCAGGGATGGTGACTTCTCCACATTCCTGGACAGCCTGGCTTGAAAAGCCTTCTGATGAAGGCATTTTTAATAATATACCATTTAAACCTCCTGTGGTGCAGCTTGAGGCTTGCTTATCCTGTCACTTGTTACCTGTGAGAGGAGACTGACCCCCACCTGGCTAGAACACTCTTTCAAGTAGTTGTAGAGAGTGATGATGTCTTCACTGAGCCTCCCTTCTCCAGACTAAACACCCTCAGTTCCCTCAGCTGCTCCTCATAGGACTTGTGCTCCAGACCCTTCACCAGCTCCATTGTCCTTCTCTGGACCTACTTCAGCACCTCAACATCTTTCTTGGAGTGAGGGATCCAACACTGAACATGTGATCTGATGGGCGGCCCCACCAGTGCTCAGTACAGAGGGCTGATGACTGCCCTGGTCTTGCTGACCACACTATTACTGATACAGGCCAGGATGCCTTGGCCTTCTTGGCCACCTGGGCACACTGCTGGCTCGTGTTCAGACTCTGTTGACCAGCCTCCCTGGTCCTTTACCACTAGACTGCTTTCCAGCCACTGTGCCCCAGCCTGTAGCGTTGTCTGGGGTTGTTGAGACCCAAGGCCAGGACTTGGTGCTTGGCTCTGTTGAATTTTGTGCTGTTGGCCAAAGCTCTCTGTTCAATCAGGTTTTTCTCCTCCCTCACTAGCTCATGTTTTGGCACATGGCCCTTAAGATTTCCTCCTGGAAGAATATCTAGCCTTCCTGGACTCCTTTGCCCCTCAGGACTGCCTCCCAAGAGATATTCTCCACCACTGTCTTAAACAGGCCAAAGTCTGCCCTCTAAAAGTCCAACGCAGCAGTTCTGCTCCCCTTGTTACTTCACCAGGAACTGAAAACTATCACTTCATTGTCACTATGTCCTAGATGACCTCCAACCATTCCATCACCCCGTCCTTCTCTGTTCACAAACAGCAGGTCCAGTGGGGCATCTTCCCTTGCTGGCTCACACACCACCTGTGTCAGAAGTTATCTTTCACCAGAAACCTGCTAGACTGCCTCCTCTCTGCTGCACTGAATTTCCAGCAGACATGGGAAATTGAAGTTCACCACAAGTACAAGGGCCAGTGATTGTGGGACTTCTCCCAGCTCTTTATAGAATACTTTGTCTGCCCCGTCAAGTAATTGCTTAATCCATCACTTAAATTTAGAGTAAGTCTTAGGAAAAATGGTCTGATTACAAATGCAGTGTAACCCTGGAACCAACTTTTCAGAGCATGAGGTTCTCCTTTACAGGAGGTTTTTAAGAGCAGATCAGGGAAACATCTGGGACACAACATGCAGTCTGTGGCACAGTCCTTCTCCTCTGACTTGTAGGGATGACCTGCTGATGTTTCTTCCAGTTCCTCGTGTCTACAATGCGGTGATTCTAAGAGTGTAGATGAAAACCAAACCTGTAAGAAGAAAAGAAATAAAGTGGAGACTGCAACACAGCTGTTTACCTCCAGGCCTTGGCTCTGTGTGTGAAACTGTCAGTTCTGTGAGAATCATGGTAAATCCCCCAAGTCTACCATACTCTGGCTGGCAAGCTGTGGCCCTTAACTTGCACCTCAAACATAGCAAATATTGAATATCCCTTCTTGAGTGTCTCACTGAGCCCCATAATTTCTGATTGATTAAACACATAAATTAGAAATATGTCCAAACTCTGTCTTAAAAAGCCTTTGTTTCTTTCTCTAGCAAAAAAAGATTCCACTACATTGTTTTCTGTTCTTCCTGAAAGGCTAATTGTCTTAATGGTCAGAAATCTGTGTTTTATTCCTATATATCCAGCTTTATCTGAGCTCCACTGAACCTCATTAAGGTTGCCAGTGGATTTTATTTGTATTTAGAGACTTAAGGAAGGTCAGGTTGCCACATGGTCTGATGATGAATAAGCTGAACTAAACTCATGCAACTCCTGTGTCATGGTAAGACTGTTTTTCTATTTCTCTAAAGACTCTTAAAGTTCCTACCTGACCACCAAATTTCAGTACACATATGTGGATAAAGCTGTGACCACAAAAACGCAACAGGCAAAACAGGCTGGTGTGTGACATGTCATCATATAGGCACTTACACCAGTATATGCTATGACCACAAAATGGAATGTAAAAGCAAAGTAGCCAATATAAGTAATTCTTTAGTACAATGTTATCTACCACATAAATGGTCTTCTGCTGTCTTTCTCTATGTCTTACATGTGCTTGCATTCATATACATTCATTTTGGTTACAGGCATCACAGTGAATTAGTGTTTCACCCTAGGTGGACCAAATTGAGGACAAATACAAATATTTGTTTACACCCATGATTAAGTGGTACAATTTCCAGAATTGCTGACTGTTTGCTGTTGCAAACAGAGCAAGAATGGGTTATTTGGGATTGCTGGAAATCAACTACTCAGTTAAATTTGGCTGCATTGATTTGACACTTTAAAAGACACTGAAGCCCTGTACATATTCCGTTTCAGGACAATATAATAGTCCCAGCCAATCTGTTTTACTCAGAAGCTGTATTTCTCTTGTAGATTCGGATATCCAAACTAAAAGTTTTGTTTCATATCCTTTTCAACAAATCCTAGCCCAGAAGAACTACCTTAATAAGAAGCACAAGGCACTTTAGTGTCTTTGCTGATTAGGACCCTGGACAGAAGGTGAGGTTACTAACTAGAGCTATTGCTGAGAGTAATTTTCCTGCTGACAGTTGTCCACTGTCTAGGAAATTGAATGAGATGACCACAGAATTTTAGCAAGTCTTATAAGATGCTATTAGATAATCATGCCTTTCAGTATCTAGGATTAGTCTTTGCCAGATTTCAACTAATTATCTAGATTTGGAGTTGGGGAAATACTTTGTTTGGAATGGATTTTGTCAGGGTGGGCTTTTTTAACCTGGTCCCTGTTTTCTCATCTGAATTAACTTGTTATAGCTGAATGGAAGTTAGCCTGCAAGCATGTTAAATGACAGGAGACATTTTGTTAGATGTATTACTAATGCAATAACCTTGCTGGATAAATGTAACTTTTAGAATCAGATCCTGAAGATACAAACACAAATACGTAGTCAGATTTGGCTTTGCTAACGTACCCTTTAGATCTAGCCTAAGCACTCTTGGCTCTGGGAACATTTCCTAGAGTTGATATATTTATTGGGGTATTTGTAGTAGGCAAACGTAAATGAGATGGAGTTGAAGGAAAGAGAATTCTCTTCAGAAATGCAAGGAAGGCATCTGTGAGCCTAAAACCACAGGGACCTTTCTATCTACAGTTATGTGTTATTTCTAAAACTTCTACAAAAGTCACTGAGTCCTTCTGCCGAGCCTCCAGTCATTTCACCAAAACAAAGTGCTTAACTGTTGACTTCACCCTCAGTGTCAGGTCCAAGTATTGAGTATCAGTCATTAAGTGCTACTTACACAGAAAATTTGGGCATGCCTCAAACTGTCAAGTCTACTTGGGCAAACTCAATATTTATATTAATTGAGGTGAGAAGTGATTCACAGTCAGACAACTGCTGTTTCCTTTGTTTGGATCTGATTGGCAGCACTAGATTATGCTGTGCAGTAACTGTCAAGGCGAGATAGGACACGTATCAACCCTTCAACTTTAAAATGTTTGATGAGAGCTTTCCTGATATAAACTTGTTTCACACTGTTCTATATGACTTTAAAAAAATAAACAGTAACATTAAATTAATCTAAAAGCTTTTATTTTTTGAAAAAAAAAATATTATCAATTAATTTGATAATACTGATATATGCCTGTCAGAGACCTATGTTTCCCTGAAGGTTTGCTGCTTGAATCCACGGGCTGAAATTGGCTCAATCTCTCTGTAATATATCAAGTGCAATTGCCATGTCCAAAAGACAAGGATGTTCAGGTGAAATCAATAACACACTCGGGTCTTAAACAGCCACATTTCCCGTATATTGTAGGCAGAAACAAGGCTAGTCAGGTGTGAGTCACAAGGTAGAAAGTTTGGTAATTATTTACAGTGTGTTCATAGAAATTACTATAAAAGGATGGGGACGACAGGAGGAAAAACAGCCTGCAGCCTTTTATCCATTTATATTCATTTGAATGAGCTTAGAATCTATAGAATTTTGTCCAAAGGACAAGGCTTGCTATATCAGGTGATAATTATGTCTTGGTGCTGCTCAAATTATTTAGATGTTTAAGTATGTATGCCAAGAAGCTTCAAGTCACAGTACACCCAGTAATCTCTTCATTCACAATA
The DNA here is from genome assembly GCA_013396775.1 of Cephalopterus ornatus. Lineage (NCBI taxonomy): Eukaryota > Metazoa > Chordata > Aves > Passeriformes > Cotingidae > Cephalopterus > Cephalopterus ornatus. Next base: position 4,800 of record VZRE01001228.1, read on the forward strand.
AAACAGCTCAAAAGAACTGCTGAACATCTATGTCTTGCTGTTTGGGGGATTATTAGTATATTACATCCTCTATAAGTGAAAATGAACTCTCAAGTGTATAGCATAAAATGGGCAGAGGTGGCACATCTAATGACACAATAAGAAAAATATCAAGAAGTTAGTGTTTTATAGCTGTCAAGGCCTTTACTTCATTAGCTACTTTTTAAAATTTATTTTGCTTTTCCCTTGAGTAGCTGGGCTGATATCACATCTGAGCTGGAAGTTTCATAAGAGACTTAGAGAACAGAAAGAAGAGAGGCTTGCAATAAAATACCACATTCAAGCAATATAATTTGTCAGAGGAAGAAAAAAGGTAAGTTTAAGCGTACCACTGATGACACAGATATCTCACTCAACCGCAAGGTAAGTGTTTATCCACTCAGCAAGCTTAGTTTAAATTTTGCTCCAATGTTCCACATTACAGATGGCAGCAGGCTGATGCTGTGTATTATTCTATCAAGCTAGTTTGTTTATCTCATCTGACACCAGTCTTCATGTTTCTCAAAGGTTTCTAATCTTTATAGTTTCTGCTTTACATAATTAGATTTTCTGCACCTGATGAGGTTTTGAAGTAAATCATTGAAACTCAGGTCGAAAGAACAAAGCTCTTAGGCTCATATAATGGTGGCATTTAGTAAAAGACAACTTAACTTGATGGAAAAAAACCCAAGATACGAAAACTAGGGGAAGCAAAGCATGATTCATGGTGTCCCGTTAACATGTCACTGGAAATATCACTAGGAACAACCAAAAACTCCAACAAATTCCTTATCTCTTTAATTAATTTTCCCCTTATTCTGCAAGCACCAATTGAAAACATCTACAGAATTAATGGCTACTTGTAGACAAATGGCCTCCAAGAAAGAAGATGGATCACAAAATCACACTATCCACTGTTAGCATGTTCATGGGCATGTTAAGGGTGGGGTTGGTCCCTCAGAGAGAAATAAAAGCCCTGTTTGCTTTTGTTTCTAAGGGAACCTCCACTCATGTGTGTCATCACGTATGCTTGCACAGGGGCTTTAAGAATTGGAGCCTCGAGGCTAAGGGATGAATATTGTTGTTTTAAAATGCAGATATGAGAGGAATGGTGCATTTAAGCATATAATGGTCAGTTCATGCAATATTGCTATGCTTTATGTCCTAGCACTCTTACAATCAGGTGAGTGCTTCCCAGGAGTCTTTTTGTTAAATTTTTCAGATTCTATGTTAATAAATCTTTCTGCTTTCTGATTTTATTTTTCTCTCTCTCTCTTTTTTTAAATTTGTTTAGATAAGTAATGAAGATGGAGGCAAACTAGATGAGAGAGTTGCAAACTCACCTGGAAACAAACTGCCTGAGTGTGTGTGTGCTCTGACCAAGCCATCTTTGCAGTCTTGTGTTTTGCACAGAAAGACAGGCCCATTCAGCAGACAATCATAGAAGCTTGAGGCACCTAGTAACTTGCAAAACAACCCCATGTGTTCTCAAAGCATACATCAGCTTCCATGTGCAACTCAAGGAATCTTCTTGTTTCTTCTACTTTGGAATAGTTAATAATTTTTGCATTTGTGAAATCTCAGTTCTTATGAAAGTAACACATCCTATGATTTACTCTGATTTATCTTACTAATTCACTTAGCCATCCCAGCTACTTGGATGTGGTTGCCCAGCTTCAGAGACTTGCTGTAACAGAAAACACTAGAGTCCTCCCAGCCAACTTATTCTAGTTTTTAACTTTATTTTATTGTAATAAAACTCCCATTTACTTCTGGTTTGTGTGTGCTGGGAATAAAGGCTGAATAAGTCCAGAACAAGAACTGCAGGCATTGAGTAGTACAAAGACAAAACCGAAGACTGATGGCCATTTACAAGCAGTTAAACATATCAGTCGCACCCGAAAAGACCACTTTCTTTTTATAAAAATTTCTCTGACAAATTCTTTTAGCAGCTGAAGAAACCCATATAGCTAGTGTTGTGTTCTGCTGTTGCTGGTGCCATATCGCACAGCAAGCTCAAGCTTTTGAAAATTATTCTAAAGGGCTCTACTTCTCTAGCACAATGTTTTACATCTAAATATCTGATATGCACTGGCTCACAGCATTCAGCTTCCCAGCAGAAAGGTAGACCCTACTCCCCTCACTGCAGCGATGTGGAGTGGAGGTGTGCAGGGTGGGACAGGCTAGGCGTCAGGAGGATAGTGGTGTGTGGCATAGCTCTCCTGCCCTCCCCAGGACACGCTACCTCCGCAAAAGTACTCTGTGCTGAGTGCCTTGCCTCTAAGGCAAATGTAAGTCCTAAATAACTTAAAAGTTCTAACCACCCTTAGCACTGCGAGGTGACTTCCTGCTGCAGCCTCTCCGCTGGGCTTGGCAGAGCCAGCTCTGCCTGTGCCAGGGCTGAACCTGGCCCAGCATTGCTGCACAACCCTTATGTAAAGTCGCCTTTGCATTTTCAGAGAGCTGTAAAAATAGTCATATGTGACTCAGAGATGTTTTTATGTTTTTTTCTGGAGAGTGAAATACCTCTGACTTCTAGAGAAACGTTTACCTGCGCAAACTAATTTTTGCTCCTGAGAAAATTTTCAAGGACAAAGGGAACTGTTGAAGGCAGCATGGTGCTCATGTAACTTTTTGTCTCTGCTAATGTCAACTCTGTATTCATTGTAATCAGCCAGTGTGAAGGCCTCTGCTGATATGCATCAGAGAGACAGCTTACTCCACACCGCTCTGTCCCACTGGCTTCCAAATCACTTTCCTAGTAATCGCATTTGAAAGGACGATAATTTTTGCCTTGGATTAGTCTAAAAGCCTTTCTGTCATTAACTCCTTTTTCCTTCTATGCCTGAGGCAGTCTGAGATGACAAGGTACTGGATGTTTCCTTTGGTTTCTTTGTTTTGTTCTTTTTACAGCACTTACTCAGGAGGAGGGGGACATTTCAAACACAGGCATAGCTGGTCCCCAATTACTTTCTGGAAGCACACTTCTACCCTTGGCGTCTTTCATTTTAATGCAGCCTGATGTGTTGTCACCCAGACCGGATTGCATCAGATGAGCAAACGATTTTAAATGAAAATGAGCAAATTATGGCACACTTCCCAAGTGTGTGGAGAGGGATTTATATGACCAATTTTTAAAAAATCCAGAGAAAGAGAGATGACTGGCAAGAAGGAAAAGAAATAAATCCAAGGGCAAAAAGGAATTACTTATAGGACAGGAGAAGGCTGTTTTAGTCGTCATGTATGAAGAGCTTTTAGACGTAATCCAAGAGTAAACTGGCTTTCAGGATCAGGGATGAACCAGTTTCATACCACGCACCAGGACTTAGCTCTAACACAGAGTGCCATTGACCTGTAAGAGCAAAGGCAACAGGGGAAAAAACAGCGACACACCTAGAGAAGATTAATGGGAAGAAATAAAGGCAATGAAGAAAAGAAGCCACAGAGAGATGGGGAAAAGAATTTTTTTTTTTTAATTTTTGAATCTCACTTTCGATTTCTTCAGTTTATATTACAATGTTGCCTTCCACATTATGAAGTTCATCGTAGCGGGCTGCTTCTTGTGACTCTCAGGCTTGGGGAAGATAGGGTTAAATGTGTATGTGAAATTCTCTGTCTTGTCCATTCACAGACTTAGAGATCAGTCTTGGATCAAATCAAAACAGTAAATGACTCAAAGTTTCGGCTGCTGGACTTGATTTGCTCCTAGCAAAGGGGACATGGCTGATACAGAAAATATTTCCTTCTGGAGGGGTTCCATGGAAAGACTAACTGCAGGGCTCATCCTGGGAGCAATGGTTAGTGCAAGGGTTGAAACACACATTCCCAGTGCAGTCTGAACAGTAGTTTCTGAGTATAAGTGCAAGGCCTGAGTCAAGCAGCACTCATGCTGTGAATGCTGTTCAAATAATCTGACCAACCAGCCTGAAAAACCATACATTTTTCTGCTGAAGTAGGGAGCTTTCTCTCTAGTTTTAAAAAGACGAGAATATAAATAGCATTTAATAAGCCACTGTAAGGATATGTATAAACATGTAGATGTTTGAGTGAACTGCTGGGTCCTTTCTTGTAATCCTTGTTAATTGGAAGGCACAATATGTTATTTTGAGTGCACTTAGAGATCAAGTTCTGCAAAATACAGGTATGATGATATGTATGGAGTTGACCATGTTTGGACAGGACCATGGAATAAATTCATCCCAGGTGACCTAACTGTAGGCTTTACCAGATCAGTATGTGGGTCTGGTCAACACTGCAGTGAGCTCTGATTATGAACCACAGAGAACATAAAGGCTGTATGGTTGCACAGGTATTCCTATGGGAAGTCTGCAACCTTTGTCAATCCTTGTTTTGTAGTTCGATGATGAAAGCAACGTCTGTAATTAGTGAAAGCCTTAAGTTGTGACATTAGTCACAACACAAAGTAGGAAGTCCTGCACTGATTTCAAAATATCATGCATTCCCATGAACTTTAAAGAAGTAGAGTGTCTTTTGTTACTTTTAAAAAAGCTGAGTAATTCTTTTGTGGGTTAATTCCCTTTAAAGGAAAATCACATCGATGTTTAAAGAAAATGCCAGTGACGTTACTGTAACTATGTTGATAATAATTTCTGATGTATATGTTCCTATGCATGAAAATCTAAATGAAATTTACTGTTTTCTCTGTCCTTTTTTTTTCCCAATGAAGTGAAATCAGTACATAAATTATATCTTTTTAGACTATATTTTGTTGACAGTGTTCCCTGTAAACATTAACTCATTATTTATCTATCCCAAGGCATGGTATGCATTGAAAGACAATCGCCTTGCAGTGGAATGTGACCTTGGCTAGTCAATAACATCTAAAAAATGCCATCCCTCTGACATTATATTGTTTTGATAGGAGGGAAAATTAGCTAACTTATTTGGAAAAGTTGCAAAGGGATCTTCAACCTCTTAGAATGAGTTCAGCTAGCCTTTAGGCTCTCTCTTTGGGAATGCCATTAGCTTGTGCTGGCACAGTGACTTTTATATAAGAGCTTTCTACAAAGCATTAAGGAAACATTAATTAATTAATTAATTAATTACAGCATTTCAGGGGACAGACAAAAGTTATAAACCTCATTTTAAATGTCAGACTCTGGATCTGGCTTTTCTCTTTGCCACATCTGGAACTGTGGATGGACCGGGTGACCATATGTTTAGACGTTGTGGGATGCAACAGGGAGGGCACAGCTCTGGGGTCACCCTCAGCTCGTCACTCAGCCCTTGTCCTGGAGCAACCCTGCTCCTGCTGCTGCTGGGCAGGGCTGTAACTGAGCATCACACAGATGAACAGAAAACAACCAATATCCTTTGCCATCCCAGAAAATGAGGATTGTGTGACAGTCCTGTTCTGTCCACAGTCTTTCTGCAACAGAAGATATCTCCTCCAAAAGAACATTGTCTCAAAAGCTCTCTGTGCTGCTTTAGCAAGTGCTTGTTCTGTGATGCTTGATCTGGTGTCAAGGAACAGCTGGGATGCAGATGTTTTAACACTGTTAGTGGGTAGGGTGTGTTGGGAGACTAGCCTCTACAGGAACACGGTGCATCTCCTTGGACTGTGTTGGTCCAAGGAAAACATTACAGTCAATGACTACAGACACATTATACCTGGTCTAGATGGAACCTGAAGCAAAACACAATACATAAATAGCTCTTCCTAAATTTGTGTTTCTGGAATACCTAGCCTGGGTCATTCAGTTTGCCAGAAATAGTCTCTCTCTCTCAGTCACAGCCTCAGTGACCTCAGACTACAGCTAGTAACATAACTTACTATAAACTCTGCAGCGGCAGCTCTCTCAATGCTAATAATGGTTTTCCATTGTGATGTTGGCTGTTGATACCTTAGCTATGGGTCTGGAGTCATAGCAAGGAGCCTGGGTGTTGGTACCATGGCTGAGCACCTCTCTGTAACTGAAAGGACACTATTGGACACCCAGTTCTGGAAATCAGACTGGGGCAATCAGGGAAGGAAGGTCCACTTAGGGTAGCATCTTAGGTTTGGATTAAGAGGATGTTTCTGAAAAGAAACTTCTCAGCTCCCCCCACTTGCTTTGCTTAGAATGACAACCCACAGAACAGTGTCAGAGCACCCAAACTGAGTTCCCTTCAGGTAAAACCCAAACTGAAGGATGGACTCTAGGACTGTTCCTAATGCTGTCTGACCTCCGGGGTCTTCAGTTCCTTCTGTCTAATTTTGGGAGAATTTCGTAGTCTTTTTTTGTATACTCTGTGGGAAATAAGTAGAAGATGCATGTGCAATGTTTGACGTGTGCACAAAGAAAAAGATACCTCCTTCTTCTACTACTTTTTCTAGTAATAGAGGTAACACATGAGTTAACTGCACTCTTCCCTCACTACAGCTCTCACTTCTGCTCTTGTGGTTGCTTTGTATTTGGATATTTCTGTCTGAAATCATGCTACCTCAGGTGAGGGCACCTACCTGTTAGACGGTGGCTATTTTTTCTCATTATGAAGAGTTATTTTGATCTCCAGATTCACATGGTTAAATTTTAATATTCAAATTTGAATGGTTCACATTATGCTGGACTGCTCATTGGAAAACAAAATTAACCTTCTCCAAAGAATCTCTCCCCTCATCTTTGTCCTGTCCTGCCATCCTTCTCCCAAAACAGGGCTCATCAACTTTGTCCAAATGATTTTTATATCAAAATATCTTTACGGCAGATTTTAATCTTCTACTGGTTTCTCTGTCAAGCATCATGACAGCTGCAACATTGCTGAGCTTGATACTAGACTGTGAGTCTACAGGAGACAAAAACTGTAAGAATTTTCAATTTTTCTCTAAAAGCATGATATTTTTCCAAGCTCCTCTTGCAAATCCAAAAGATTAGAGCTTTCATAAAGTACATATTTCTATCATATATATTGCTTAATGAATGCTCAGGAGAAGGGCACTTACTGGAGCCACAGATTTGGTTGCAAGGCTATAAAAATGTTAGAATAATGTCACATCTAAACATAAATTCACCAGGATTTTGGCAAAGAGGAAAATTCCATAAAATTTCATTTTTATATCTAACTATGCCCTAAAAACATATTTAACCTAATTTCCTGGGTTTTGACATTTTTTCTTGCTAATCTTTAGTTTCAAGTCAAAACTAAAATGCAAAAGAATATTTTTGAAATATTCTAGTTAAAAATGACAAAACTTACTATCCACACTATAATTTTTAATGCTCCTACATCAGGATTGTTGAAGAAGAGACACATTTGTAACTGTGTGCATAGTGAGGTCTCTAGTTTAATCAGCAGATTAGAAAAAACTGCAAAAATATCACCTAATTCTGCTTTGCCTTATAGCCTGAGTCATTGCTTATGAAAATGAATATGAAATGAAAGACATAGCATACCCATCAGACCAACCTGGATGTTGAAAGCAGTTATTCTTACATTAAAGCTACAATATCTGATGAGCACACTGTCAATCTCGGACCGATCCACACATAGACACAGCCATACCATGAACTCCACACCACAGTTTGTATCAATGATCCACCTTGCTGGCAAGCCTTTTTGACAAGCCAGACTGAGCAAACTTAGTAAGTGAACTCTCTCCAGTCATCAAGGTGGCCCCATGAAAGCTGGCAAGGCAAAAAGTGTTCTGTGGAGAAGGCTCTATGCCTGCTGCTTTCTGCATTAAACAAGGAAGCTAGGCTTGCCTCTTCTAGGCAAGAGCCTGTTACTTTTAGACATGCATCCTCTAAATATTTTAGCAAGCAGCATTTCTGCTCTATGGCCCACCTTCTGAGGGTATTGCAGATGATTTGCAAAAATAAGGTTTCAGGCTTAGAGTCACAATAGCTTGCTACAGAAACCCTATCATCAGACTGTTGTTTATCCAATCAGGAAATACAGCAGCATCAGGCGATCTGAACAGCTTGCTTTTCAGTGCTCCCAGGGAACTGATTACAGAAATAGCTATGACTTAATACCTATTTACCACAAACTACTTAGCCAGTAATTTAAATACCAATTGAATTAGTGATAATCACTACCTGGGCAGAAAGGTAACATTTGCAAGATTAATAATTTCCTACAAATTATTTTACCCATGCTAATCTCTGTTATTGAACCACTTGCAGTTATCTTTTCCCTCCAGGCTAGTTGCTCTCTAATTGCAAACTGACCTTGAAGTACAGAAACTAATCCATCAGCTAGGCAAAATCTAACATAGGCTCCCAGGGTGAAGCATCATCAGCAAAGCAGAGATGCGGTTATTACTCAGCAGTCATGACTTAGCCCTGCTTTCCTGACTACAAGCCCTCTACAGCACCTCCGCATTGAAAACTGCTTCAGCTCTTTATTGATCAAGTTTCTATTGTGGCTGCACATGAGGAAGCCTCAGAAATTATATAGCAGAGGTAGTATTTCATTAGTCAGTGGAAGGTCACTGCGAATCTCTCTTGGCTCAATCATCACCCAGCCAAATTCCTCACGCAGCTTCAGGCTCCCTGAGATGTTATTGTTTAAGTCATAGTAACAAGATAGACTACCTAATACAGGACTCAGAGAAGGCAACCTGAATCTTGCTCAGATGTGGCCAGAAAAGTGTTACCTAAGTGTAATCAGAGGAAAACTTTTATTGTCCCTGAGCACAAGCTGATCTGGTGGCATTTGCTGCTGGGGAAACAGTTGTTCAGTAGGAGTTATGACTGTCTGCCCTTTAATCTGTGTGTCTGCAGGTCATTGAGGACCTTTAGACAGCCTGGTTCCTGTGCAAGAGGATGAGAGACTTCTTCCTGCATGGAGTCAAAACCTGAGGTCAGGCTTTGGAGGTGAGAACTTGTCAAGAAGAAGCTCTGGTCTGCATTTCCTGAAGTTTTATCCAGCACCACCATTCCTAAGCACTGGAGAGTACTCTCCCTTGTGATGAGCATCCAGAGCAGAGCCTCTCAAGGAGGGGGACTTGAGTCTGACAGGTGCTGGGGGGGAGGGAAAGACTGGGAGCCAGGACATCAACACGGGGCTTCCCCCTCTTCTCATATGGGATCTCCTGCACTATGTGCAGATCTGCAGGAGACAGGAGCCAAAGGCTCTGCTTTCCTTTGCAAAGAAGGTGGATATTTGGCACAGTCCAGGGAACAACTGACTTCAGTGTTGTCCTTTTCTGGGTTTTCCTGCACAAGGGAGAGAGTTAGACCACTTCCTTGTTTATAAAAGGCTCCTATTTCACCCTTCTTCTGTGCAGAGAATTATGATAGAAAGTACAACGTGTCGTAGAAACTTGTTTTTGAAAGATGGATTCTGGAAACTTGAATAAGAACTGGATTGCATTTCCAACTACTGGGGCCAAATCCTTCTCTCAGTTATTCTCATAAAGCCAGGGTAACTAGCCAGTGTAATCAAAGTTATTTCAGATACCTCTAATGTGATGGGAAAAGTCATGTCTCATGACATTCAGACTCACAGCATTTCCCTAATAACTTCCAGTTGTATTTAAATGACTTTTCTAGAATTCCAACAGGATGGATGTTTCTCAGGGAGTGATAAGTGTGTAAATATTTTCTTTGTTAAAAAGAAATACCACATCCAGTCTTGTCCCCTGGGAATGTGACATTGACAGGTGTTAGGGTTGAAAGATCAGAAAACAACACCATTAACTTTGGAATGAACGTTGGTTCCTGACCTGCCGTGTGGTAAGTGGAAAATTCACTCATCAAAGCTCTGGGAAATTAAACACCCCCCACTCTTTCGACTCTTTCATATTGTATTAGCTTTCCCTCACTTATCCTTGCTTATTTTGAAAAACATCTGAAGATTTTGTTCTTGATATTGCATCAGATGACTTCTTATGTAGGGATTACTGTAGAACAGGACTGTTCATATCCTAGTTGCATTGGCAAACTAAGAAGCTTGTGAATACACGTGTGTGCATATATGCGTGTATTTGAGGAGCAGTCATGCTGTATTAAGACAATACATGTGATTTTTTTTCTCCTTAATCCTTCTCTTCTTGCATATTTATGACCATCTATCTGTACTTAATGCAGTGAAGCTGTTCAATGATCTCAAAATTATGACAACTCAGCTCAACAGGTAAGTACTCTACATATCACTAGAAGAAGGCAAACCTCACAATGTGGGAATGCATTGTCTGGCCATCACTGTTTTAGGCATTATACTTGTCCTCTACTTCTGAGTTTTGCAAAAGCAGCACTCATTATATTTTATTTGTACATTCCAGTGTGACATCTTCAGGTGTCTCATGTGGTTCTGCTCTAGGTACAACCCATGTTTATCCCCAGATAGTGCCTTTGTATTTAAAGAATATAATTTAGTCACCAGCATTTCTCTATCTGCAGCTAGAGTTTTCTCTCTTCCCTTGGAAGTGCAAGGAACTCATCTCCTGAAGAGATGGAGGAGTCTGAGATCTGAATGCATTAATTTGTGTGGGTGGGTGGGCAGGCAAAGTTCCCGCTGGCTGTAGGAGAGTACTCACATGCTGTACATAGTCCAAACATGCCTCCTTCCTGGCTTTTATTTGCAATTCAAACAGAAACAATAATAAAAGCAAACTTGAGCCAAAGTTCTCTCTCCAAACTTGGCTAAGATTTCTCTGCATGAATCCCCTCTGTCCCAGCCCCTTTTTTGTTCTCTATCAAAGAAAGAAACCCTTTTTACACCCTTTCTGGAGCCAGCAGGATCCACCTGCCAGCACAAGGCAGCTCTGTATTTTGTGCAGGACACTAATACCTGAGCAGAGCGTGACTAAGCAAGGTTGCTCTCCTTGTGCAGGAAAGGGCCACCTAGTTATAAGAGCTGTGTTCAGTTCCTGTGCCTGCTTCGGAAGGACAACATACAAAAGCAGAAAAAGCAGCAAAAGAACTAAGAATAGTTCTCCGGGAGAAAGTTATAAGAGCTAATAAAATTATTTCAGTTTGAAGAAGAGGAATTCAGCAAGTGTGTGGATCAGTTTGTGAGGCACTGTACAGAGAGGGTATCATGTACCACTTAATCAGGCAGAGTCTTAAGAAGACTTAATGTCTAGGTTTTGAGGCAAGACAGATTTACACTGGAAATAAAATGCATATTTTTAACAGTAATTCTGACATATTGTCAGATTAATTTACTAAGATGTGCAATAAATGCCTTATCATAGAAAATCTCTCAGCCCCTCAAGAAGCTGTGTATCTTCAGGCAGAAATTCCTATGAAAATGATGTGTAGAAAGTAGAAATCCAAAGGAGACAGCTCTGAAGTGCTGTCCCTTGCCTTTGAAATGACAGCTGGTCCTCCTCAGTGCACTGCCAGAGTGAGTATCATGGAATATCAAACTAGCAATATGACATTGGTTCTTTATTCCAGCCCATGGCCAGTATTTTTATTGCTGATCCCAGTCCTTAGCCATATCATACTCCTCGCCCCAGGACAAAGAAGCTGAGGTCAGTGTGTTAATATGCTTCAAGAAGATGTGCCCCAGTGCTGCCCCCAGTTTGAGTGTAGTTTAGAAGAGAGCATTCCCAGAAAACACCAAAGAAAGATCAAAGATCTTCCTTATCAGTTGGAGTGCCTGGTGGCTTGTGTTAGCATTTTACAACATTGTCCCGGCACAGATGAGAGATGAAGTGACAGGTCCTGTCATTGCGCCCAGGAATTTTCACTCTATGACCAGAGTTTTGACATACAATAAGGACAAAGCAGTAAGGAATGAGAGTGCTGTGTATGTTGACCCCTTTTCTGTGGGATTCATTCCTCTCACACTTCAAAAAAAAAAAAAAAAAGGATCCTCGCTTTACACTAGGTATCACGAGCACCTCTTCCCAAACAAGNGAGCACCTCTTCCCACAGCAGGTGTCATGGACAGCCTTATTTCACACTCCAGCAGAAGGACATGAAGCCTCTAGGAGTCAGAGGTTCTGTGTGAAGTGATTCCTAACCGATGGAAGGGACTCTCTAGGACAGGGAACTCTCTTCCCGTAAAAAAGGCTGTTCATTTCACATTAAGTTTTAATTTAGCAGAACAATTGCTTGCTTTCTTCAGAGGAGGAGAACATGTTCCACAAACAAAGACTGTCTATAACCATTAACTTTGGCCCCACTAAGCAAGAGGTCAGGTTTATTTTCCATGCACTGTGCCTGCCAGACCTGTTTTTCCTTGTTCCATTCTACTGCTTTTCATCAGGTCATGCTTATTACAATTCATCTGTGAAAGAAAAGGATGAAAAAAATCATTCCTTTAAAGCAAAATTAATTCAAATATCAACACGCAAGATGGAAATCAAAAATAACAATCAAGTTTAGAAATAAGCTTCTTTCTTTGAAAGCAGAACACATCTCACAGCTGAAAAAGGACAAGAAATATTTTTCTAGACTCAGCAAGTGGCAAAACCATATAGGACAGTTTTAAAGGACTGAGAAATTCAGATTAGAGTTAGCTACAACTGTCTTTTAATACAATGTGGTGACAAGTAAGGGAGGCACAGTGAGAGTCATTCAAGATTTAGTTTTGCCACCAAATTCTGAGAAATCTAGATCTTGTCATTACATCAAATGACTAGTCCACTAATCACATTTTAAATGCTCTTTGCTTTTACATTTTCCTTTTTTGATGAATAAGAGTATTTTGTCAATGACAAAGACATAAAGCCCCATATGTAGATTCACTTAGCAAAAAAATCCCACAGACAGACTGATTATTTTTTTTGTGTCCAAATACAGGCCTAAGATTCCTGAGAAAACCTGTGAAGGAAAAAAATTATCTCACACTTTAGGATCTTCCAGACTTTTAAAGAGCAAGCTTAGATGGTTTAAGTGTTTGGGGTATATGAGCAGCAGCTTTAACTCAGTTCAAAGGCAGAAGGACACTAGAGGTCATCTTGGTTTGGTGCAGGCTTGGCTCCAAAACTCACTGCAATTACTAGAAAGACTGTGACATCTCAGAAACTCTAGTGCAAGTGGTGCCGGACAGCTGTCTGGTTAGCAGAGACCAGTGCAGCCCACAGGAGCTGATGCTGTGCTGGTGGGTCAGCTCTTCCATGGCATCCCTGTGGGAGGGAAACCTCCAACTGTGGGCATGGAAACAAGTTTAACTGAGTTGCCAACTGAAGTCTTCTGCTTATTTGGCTGTAGGGCAGTCGTGCCAATTCATCACTGTCATCAGAGAGCAGGATCTGGCCCCAGAGGGAGGAAGATGAGTGAAAAGCAAAGAATCCTTTAGCCCTTTGCTTAAGCATACAAGCCTCTCCTTGTGCTAAACTCACTTGGAAGAAGAGACACAGCACCTCCGTTCCAAAGAATAATTCATCTGAGCTAAACCGCAAGCAAAGCCACAAAGAGAATCTGGGACACTGAAAGGCTCTATCTATCACAAAACCTAGATATAGCAGGGACATTGAGGAGATTGTTTTCTCAGCAAATAAACCATCGAACCCCAGATCACATCTTCCCCTTTGGAAACAAGCTACCCTCAGCTATGGGTTTATTATTCTCAAGTTCAGTTTGTTTTGCTCAGTTTTGTTTGTTTCTGTAGTCCCTTCACAGTTTTTCTGAAAGGGATGCTAGCACACAGACACACACAAAGTTGAAAAAAAAAATGTTTTTTTTTCTGGAAACCCGATGGCTAAGACCAGCTAAAATGTCAGCTGGCAGCTTAAATAGACATGACAATGCATATGACTAGACATGGAACACAGCTGAGACCAATTCTATTCCCTTCTTGTTATTATAAAAATGTCTTCTGGAAAAAACAATTAGAAGAAGAAAATTGGCAGGGCATTGAACTGAGGAGACCCAGCATTTCTAGACCTAGCCTTCTCTTGCTATTTCTTTTCCACATCCATCTTCTCCCTATAACCAAAGCTGGGATTTACCTGTATCCTCTTTTCCTCTACAGTTCATTAAAATCACTGGAATTATTCTTTCTTCCCTCCCCATATTGGTGCTATTCAAAAGGACTGGGTGGGGAGAAAGGGGAGAGGTCAGCCCAGTCCTTTGGCCAGCTGACATCCCAAACCCACTTGTGGCAAAATCTCTGTGTTCCAGTGAACACAAAGATGAGAACTTTAGGTTTCTCTGCTCCTTGGGTTGTGTTTATAGCCTGGGCTGGCTGGAAGGATGAAGCAGGGAATGCCCCTGGTACACAACCTCTCTGCATCCCAGTAGAACATGGCTTCAAGCCAAACCCCAGGATGTAGCACATTTCATCCTTGCTCACTGAAATGATCTTAGCTTCTTCTTATGGGATCCATAAGATCCCACACAGTGCCAGATGACAGAATAAGAACAAAGCACTTCTTTACATGAGCTGTTTATTGGGTGACTAGGGTTATTTTGCATCAGTAAGCAGGACACAGTGATGCATGCAACCTAGGAAGACAATGCTTAAGCCCCCTAGGGCAATGCAGATGTGGAATCCCACCTGCTAATATCTATCACAGGGTACTCCTTTTCTCTTCCTGGATCCTTCACCACTGTGGAGGATCTAGATTAATTGCCTGGCTGCTCTGCCTTTTGTGGGGTAAAGTCCTCAGCCATCATAATGGTCAAAACAATGGTGTCTCTTTAGCTGCTGTTTGCCCAAAGACCTTTGGAAGGAAGATGAAGTTTCTGCTCCTGAAGAGCAGGGCAAGGGGACCCCGTGCCTGGCCTTTGCTAAAATGCAAGAGACAATGGAATCAAGTGGCGGTGACAAGGAGATTCCTCAATAGGTCTGCCATTGTAGAGTCCAGACAGGCGTAGGAATTGCAGGAGGTCTCTAATTATGAAAGATGGAACTCAGTGTCAGATGCTTGAAATCCAGAGACTTCAAGGGGAAAACTGTTCTGTCCCAGGCATGAAACTGAATGAAGAAATATGGAATTTCCCAGTAATATCCCCTTTTTGGTTGTGTACTACACCAGCACTGTCACGGGAAAGTAGGAAAACATAATGCATCATTTTGAAGGATATACCAAGGTGCTAAAGAGCTTCTGGCTCTTTGAGACAATGACTGCTACAGCTGGTCTCTTCCCCCACAGAGGTAGCTAGTGCATGACCTTTAATTCCTCAGTTAGAGGAAACTGCCTGCAAGAATGTGGGAGAAATTAGAGGAATTAACTTTGTTCTGTTAATACTAGATCTGTCAGTCTAGTTCTTTGGTTAAAGTGCATGGCAATTTCTGTAAGCAACTGATGGCTTTAAAGGCCTTCAGCTAGAATTCTGGTCACCTTCCATCCCACTGTGCCTGACCTTGAGCCTTAATTAGAAGGTCTGTGATTCGTGACTAAACAGCATAATTGCATAAAGCAGAGCAGAAAGGCATCCAGACATAACTGGATTTACTCTAAATGTGAACGTTTGTGCATGTACTGATCATCACCAGGATAATAACGTGGTACATTCCAGATCTTTGTATATACCAGTGTAAAGCAAATGGCCCCAAGTGGTTTCTGAAATGAATAAAATCCTGCTCTCAGTCTGTAACTGTTAATTGTTAACTACTTAGATAGGCTTACATTACTCTTACTTTACAAATTAAACTCACTTGTCATCAGTTATTGATTTAATAGCTTTCAATTCAGTGGAGGAAAACAAACTGTAAAACAGAAAAAAAAAATCTGTGTCAGGATATGCTCCACTTTTTGTGGCATTTAATAAAAGATATACAAAGAGCTGATCCCTTTGTCATTGTCCAGCCTCCTAGTCCTTCTCCTGGCTGCAAAACAGCATAGAAAAAGGGGTGTTTTGCAGAGGCAGATGAGCTCTGACAGGAAAGTCTTCCTCTTGTGGCCCCCTGACTGTCTCCACTCTTTCTAAGTAGCACACGTACGAGCAGAACTGAAATGAAGTCGCTGAATAACATGGAGTAGACCTCAGTTCAAGTTTTAGTTTGGCACTGGAATACACCCTTCTGTTTCTCCTGCACCTGCTCATGCCAGGAAGGGAACAGGGTATTTATTCTCCAGAAACTCTCTGGCCACCCCTCCCCTTCCAGAGCAGCCTTTGCTGCTGGTTGTGCTCTCTCCTGACCCTGGGGACATTCTGCAGATATCTGGCTTCTTCAAGCAGAAAGTTTTGACAACAACACAAATGTTGTGCTTCTGCCAAGTGCTGCAACCTCTGGGAGTCAGGATCGAGCCTATGGTTTTCCTCAGCAGATATTTTTAAACATTTTGGGTGATCATAACTACAGAGTTTCTGAATTCAGATGTGATAAAACCCCGCAAGTGCATATATTCCCCTCTGTATCAGTGAATGTACATCAACTTTTACTTTCATGAAGTCCAAGCACCCAACATTCAAGTCCTCAGTCCTTTACATCCAGGAGGTACAACACTCACATCCTAACAGCACAGATACTTGCAACATGGCTTCTCCCCTCTACCCTTATGCTATTGCTATTTCTAGAAATCTAGGCTTTATTTTTTAAATTTCTGTAGGCAGAGTGGACCCAAAAAGAGATGGTGCCATGAAGTGTGTATTTGGCCTGTAATTAAGATTTGATAAAATGGATTTATCAAACCTAAATGCAGGAGGAACATCCCTCCTTTGATGAAGCAGATAAATTTTTTGTGTACTGCGTACATATTTCTGCTATTGCATTATCAAGGGAGGAGGATAAACAAAAGAGTAAAGTCACAGAATTAGGCAAAAGCAACCATGACCAATATAGTAAATGTTAAGGCAGCAGAAGTGCCTGATAAGAGAAGACACACAATTATCTGTGTAATACTACCTGGCTGCTTAAGCAATTCTTGCAATAGATGAGGTCAAATATTTTGCAAATTTTCCTGAAAGAGCTCCTCCAGTCTGTCTTTGG
>VZRE01001229.1:0-38870 GCA_013396775.1 Cephalopterus ornatus
GCGAAGCCTAGCCATGATGATGATCATGAATAAGGGCAAAGAATTTTAGCTTTCCCAGATATCGGAGGGTTTGTGTTTGGTTGTTTTTTTAATTTGACAGAATAATAAAAAATCAGTTCTTCCTAAGTTTACATATCTGTGGCTTCCATGACTAGTGTTGCTAGAAATAAATCTCTTCCTTTTATATCTTGATACCTTAACTTTCTATCCTGGTAACTATATATTGTGTTTGCAGCCTCTCACCCTTGCTCTCTGCTACACAAGTCACAGGACTAAATACTTAATTAAATCAGAAATTATTCCTATCTAACTAATTTCATAATTTAATTAATTTTATGCTAGGCTAATTAATCCATTCTTCAATGGCTTGTCTACTGATCAGAGTAATTGCTCGGCTAATTTTGAATCAATTTACCTACTGGTCTAATTTTCCTCTATTAAAAATATTCTTGATTAATTTCTTAACCATGTAATCTTTGTAATTCATTCCAAAATTATTTCTGTGCCTCCCTGAATTTTACCCCACCAAAGTGAACTTTAAATTAATTGGAATATTTAAAATAAAAGATAAAAAAGTAAGGCCATCTATTTATAGCTCTAGTCACACAAAGAATTTAGAAATTGAGAAAAATAGGACAGTAAAAAAACCTTGGCAGGGTGAAGAATGTTTTTCTTTGCTGTCAACCAAACAAAACTCCTATGATTACTTGGTGGGCTCTGTACAAACATGACCTATCACTGATTAATATGTGCTGCCCTGCAGATGTGAACTGTATGTACTGAAGTCACAAGCCCTATCCAGGACTGAGGCTGTAGGTGCACCGCTGCTGGTCTACTTTATCCTCAATATGGAGGAAGGATCAAGTTTTTATAGTTAAATGCTGTGAGATCTAATTAATTTTTAAATCCACAAGGGAAGGAAAATTCATAACATTCCTGCAAATTCTGTCTCTGAATTTCAGCAGTGCAGCATTTTGACATCTTTGCTTAATATCCAACCTACATTTTCTGCAGATTAGATTAACAACTCATTGTTTTTTCAGCTTTGTCAGTAGAAAAAAAAAACATTATCGTCCTCTTTCCACTGGCATTTTACAAGGTCTACTGCTTCTCATATCTGCACTCAACTGTCTCTTTTCAAAGACTACAGAAAACCAGAAGCTTTAATCTTCCTTTGCAGGCAAGTCACATTTTCTAATATTTTAGCATTCTTTCTTATTTCCTGTGGATTCTTTCCAGCTTGCTATTATCATTTGTAATACT
Source organism: Cephalopterus ornatus (assembly GCA_013396775.1). NCBI lineage: Eukaryota > Metazoa > Chordata > Aves > Passeriformes > Cotingidae > Cephalopterus > Cephalopterus ornatus. Next base: position 1,264 of record VZRE01001229.1, read on the forward strand.
TGTTCTACAAGCATGGTTACTTCAGCCAAAGCCTCAACAATGCTAAATAAGCTCGGAAAAGTCTTTTCAGAGTGAAAACTATCCTTTTACAAAATGCATTATGCTACTACATTTAGTTTGTGATCCAATAAAATCCCCTGAACATCCTATACTGGTGCCTAACCATTTATTTCTTTTTTTTTTTTTTTTGTGCTCTCTTCATTTGTGACTGACATATCAGTGTAGTTGTACTTACGTTTGCTTTTATTGAATTTCATGTATCTGAGGTCAAACCCTCTCTACAGCTTATTAAGATAAGTTTGATTGTATTCTCTGGATTCCTTGCACTCTGCCCCTGCATATTTTACAGCCCTCTTACTCTTTCATGATGCAAGTCATTAATGAAGATACTAATGGGACAAAGGCAGACCTCTGCCATGCTGGTGAACTCAAAGTTTGATGATGAATAGTTTAAAAGCATTCTTTGACTGTAGTTTTCAGATGTACACCTACTACATCTAATTCAAGTTTCTTAGTTTTCTGATGAGATTATTGCACAACAGTCATCAAAGTTTTAAATTTATTATATCTACAACTTTTCCCCTTATCTACTGTGCAGTTATTTTGGTCCAAGAAAAAAACCCCAGACTCATTCGCAGGATAAAGTTTTGACAACTCCAGGTTGTCTGTTTCATATGACTAATTTTTCTTCAACCTATTTTCAGATTCCTTGCATTCACATGTTTTCCAGTACCTTCCCACATATTTTCTGGAATTCCTTAGATTCTCCTTCTATCCCATTACATGATTCTTAAAAGAAAGTTGCTACAATTTTTATTCTCTCAGTTCGACATTCCATGTGTTTGCAAAAGTTTGGCATTAGCGTATAAAATATTCTGGTTAGTTTCATTAATACTTCAGGTTGAAAGCTGCAAAACCAGCTTTCACTTGTACAGAAACACCATGTTGACCTAATTTAGATTGGAAGTGGCCTCCAGATGTCTTCCTATCCAAATTTCCACTCAGGTCAGTTCCAAGTTGTTTGTATCTTGTTCATGGCCTTGTCTGGTTAAGTTTTGATTATCTCCAAGTTTGGCTTATTCAAATGTTGGACTACCCTGACAGTGAGATTTGTTTTCCTGAAATCCTCCTGAAAGAGGATTCTGTTACCTCTCACTTTGTTGTGCATATCTTAAAGAGTCTGACTCTGTCTTTACTACACTCTCCTGTGAGGCAGCTGCAGGTGTGGTCTCTTCTACCTCTTCTCTTCTCATGGCTAAAGAGGCCCAAATCTTTCAACCTCTCACCATATGCCACATGCACCTGTCATCTAACCGTCCTCACTGAACTCACCTGCAATGTCAAAGTCTTTCCTATGGTGTGGTGCCCCAAGCTGGACACAAGCCTCCAGATGTGGTGCCACGGTGCTGAGAGAAGAGGAATAATCACTTGCCTTGAACAGCTCATTGTTCTCTTGCTAATTCAAACAAGGATGTACTTGATCTTCTTTTGGATGAAGGGCATACTGCTCCATTTCTACCCTGATCTGGTTCTCCTTACTATTAATATTTAGCTACCTGGATAAAGAGGATCTTTTAGTAATTTTTTTAGCCCACGGTCATTCATTAATATTAGGCAATAATGAGTGGCTGATTATGTCTCATTAATATTATTTAGAAAGGAGACGTTATCAACCACCCTATCTAGCACTGGCCATTACACTCAAATTCCTCTTCTGATTCAAAATTTCACAAAAAATACTTTGATGCCCTAATGACCAGAAGGCATAAGAAGCAAACTCCAGGGAAATTAAGTCACTTGGCTGTGAAAATACAGTTCAAGTCTTCTTCCAGCTTCAGTCCCAAGCACCATGACATGTGCACCCTGAGAAGTGTTTGGTGAGTTCAAAACTCTTTACATTTCTCCTTGCTTAATTGTTTTGTTTTGTCCTAACAATTGATCATTTGTTGACTTCTACTTTATAAAGTACATAATTTATTTTTTTATTCATTCATTTCCTAATTACCATGTCAGTTGATCTTGGCAGTTTCTGAAGTATCATCTGTAGTGTATAGCTTATACAAATTCTTACTGCTGATTTTCATCTAATAGGTAGCTCTTGTATATCTATTCTTCTGAGTATTTCCTATTTTCAGCAGACCTGTTTTTTTTCCTGTTTTCTTTCACTTTTTTTATCTTGTGCTGCAAATGTAACTTCCACCTCTTTATCCTTCTCCCAAGTAAGATTTGCTAAAATACAGTCCATTTTCTTCTCATGTACCCTTTTTCAGTATCATCATGCCCTGATTAACAGTCCTTTATTTCATGCTTCTGTGTTGAACAAAAGTGTTGTATAGGACTGACTCTCACTTGAACAAAGGTCTTTACTTAGTATCAAGTGCTCCTTAAAGATCTTTCAAACAACCTCCTACTTCTGTATATTTTCGGGCCTGTTAACACTGAACCAGATTTTGTTGCTCAGACACTGTCACTGAAAACAAACTACTCGTTCATTTTAGTTGGACTTTTCTGACTTTTGTTAGACATGAAAATAAACTCAATGAGACTGCTCTATAAGTGTATCACTACAAATAAGAATGACAGAATCTTGACCTGTTAATGACAATGAAACCTTTGGCAGATTAGCACCTTGACAACACTCTGACATCTGATTTGAAGGCAGATTTGTGTGCAGGAAGCCCAAAACTTTTGGATATTTATTCTCAGATGTGACAGGTTATGCCTAGTATGTTGAAATCTCTGCTATCATCTCTTATTTACTTACTTGCCCTCAACTATCTGGAAGCTTCCACTCTACATTCTTTTGTTTTATTGTTAGATCACTCTTCAGTCAGGCTATCTTTTTCTTCTATTTTCATGTAGTGTTTACACCACAATATTTTGGAATGCCACTTGATTTCTAGGTGTTGTGCAACCCAAGATGTAAGTAAAAAATGACTGGCTTGTTCCTTTCTCTCATGGAGTTTGAAAAAAATGCATTCTTCATCATATGTTACAACAAATAAATAGATTTTGAAAATGCATCCAGCAAGGCAACAAAAAATATTTTTGTATATTTTCTGAGGAAGATGTCAGGCCTCGGGCTCAGTTCCATGGGCATTTTTAGATTTCTTAGATTTAATTAACTTCAACATATCTAAGTTCTGCATTTACTAAACTAGCCTCTAGTGGAATTTTATATTTATAGTAAATAATGTTTTATATTTTAATATAGATAGTTACAGAAGACCCCAAAATAATTAAATTACTCCTCCTTAAAGTGTAATTAATTTTCCAGAGTAGGCAATTATAGTGGTTTTCTTCTACCCCTGGAATAAAAAATTACACGAGCCTCATTTTCCATCCTATTAAATGTCTAAATGAATGGACAGTTCTCTGATGTTATCAAGCAGAATATATTTCATCTGTCTTCTGTGAAAAATACTTGAGTTCTTTTACTGAATGACAGGTCTGAGTCAGTCTTTTTCAGTTTGTATTTGCAATCTGATCCCATAATGAGTTATGACTGGGCAGTTATCTTGTGCAGCCCAGGTATTTGATTTTCAGGATCAGAGATTAATGAGACATAGGTAGGAATGATTCTTCTGTCTCACAGAAATTGCCAGTATTCCTCATGTTCCTCCACTGAAGGTGGTGAGCTTAGAATAGATGCTTATATTTTAGGCAGATAAAATTTAGAATGGGATAGAATAGAATAGAATAGAATAGAATAGAATAGAATAGAATAGAACAGAATGGAATATTTGGCACCTGCAATGATCATCAGCTGCCTGACCACTTCATGGCTGACCAAAAGTTACGGAATGTTATTAATGGCATTGTCCAAATGCCTCTTAAGCACTGACAGGTTTGGGGCTTCAAACACCTCTTTAGGTGTTTGAACACTGTTCTGTCGCAACCTGCTGGGAAGTGGAGGGTTTGGTCCGCTCCGGGAAGGTAGCGAGGGGTTTGCCGGCTAGCTAGCAGGTCGCGGCATTTCGCTGAGCTCTGGGCGCGATGACGTAGTGGCGCAGGAAAAACGCACACGCACACAGCACCGGAGATGGAGTGGAGTGAACTTTATTTACATGGTGGTGGCCACTTTTATAAGGTTTGTTGTGGAAGGGTCTGGAAGAAAAGTGGAGCCTACCAAATAAGGTAAGACTGGGAGTTACCGGTTTACAAACCTGTGAAGGATAAGTAGAGGAGAGGGAGGCTTTTTTCAAATTTGAAACGGGGAAGGTAACACAGACATACATGGTAACTGGGAGAGATTGTGACCTTATAAGGAATAACAACATTAACAGAGCTTAAACCGATTATATACGAACGAATAACAAAGTATTTAACAATTATAACTACATAACCTCTGTCTTAAACTTGTTGTAAAGCTCTTCTGTAAAATGAGTTCCCACACTGTTCCAGTGTTTGACCACAATTTTAGTAAAGAAATGTTTCCTAATGTGCAGTCTGAACATTCCCTGAGGGACACATATTTGAACCGTTCCATGCATCCTGGGACATGTATCCACAGCACTGGGTACTAGGGAGCATTGCTTAGCACCTCCCTTTTTGTGTTCCTGTTCCTTCCTCAGGAAGCTATAGGTAGTGATGAGGTCACCCCTCAATTTCCTTTGCTCCAAACTAGACAAGCTCGAAGTCCTCAGCTGCTCCTCATAGGATGTGTATTCCAGCCCATTCACCAGCTTTTTTGCTCTCCTCTGGCCACATTTAAAGACCTTTACACCCTTCTTAAACTGCGGGGCCCAGAGCCACATACACAGGTCGAGGTGAGGCTGCACCAACTCTGAGTACAGCAGCTGGTCTTTGCCCAGCTGGTCACGCTGTGTTTGATGCACCCCGGGACGGGACGCAGTTTGTCCTTTGGGCTGCCAGGGCGTGCTGCTGGCTCCTATTGATCTGCAGCCCCAGATCCAGCACTCCCAGATCCCATTCTGTAGGGCTGCTCTCCAGCTACTCCTCTCCAGATTTATACTTGTGCCTGGTGCTATTCTGTCCCAAGTGCAGAATCCGCCAGTTGTTCTTGTTAAATTTCTTGCCACTGAGGATTGTCCAACGCTCCTATGTATCTAGGTCCCTCTGCAAGGCATCTGGCCCCAAGAAGAATCCCATTCCACCATGATATATAAAGAGATGGATAGTCTTACTGTTATGGCTTTGTAATCTAAACGAACAAGATATGTAACAAATGAAAGCAGAAGGGAATGTTATCCTCACTGCATGCACATTAACAATTGACTGATAATGAGAATTCTGCCCTGCTGTGGCAGGTGTTACAAGTCTTGTGTAAGCACTCAGTAAATCCACTGCAATTAGTTTTGTGAGAGATTTTCAATTTATGTCTAATCTATCTCAAAACAAAGTCAGGCATATATTTGAAGAACATTTTATTGCTGAATTAGCATTATTAAAAAGGCATAAATTTACTGTATGAAAGAGAATACTGTGAGCTAAACAAAGTGGTTAAGTGAATGACTTTAGAAGATTTGTTTTGCCATTTCGTGCCAATAATACTCAGAAGTGCTTTTCTGAGGGGTAAAAATACCCAGAACTGCTATTTCTAAGAATTTCTAAGAAGGGAGTACTGAAATAGGTGACTGTAATCAATGTCATTATCTACATGCAAGAATGGAGTAATAATAACCTCTCACAGAGGAAAGGATGTTGTTGAGATGCGTATAATGCAGGTCCGGTTGGAGATCTTTACAGTGTTACATTCTACTGACTACCTACTTAACAGATACTTCGGAGGACTAAGGGAGAAGCAGGTAAAGTAACCTCAGGACATTGTGTTATCAGTACTCTCCTGCTGGATAATTTAAAGCTGTCCTGGTTTATGTCATCCTGTCTCTACTATGCCTGCAGGGAGGAATACCTAAATAAGTATGTGACTGATGCCATGTTACAGTATGCTCCTCTGGCCAGGAGTCAGGTATTACAAATCAGCATCCTTTGGGTGACTCTAAGAATTGTAGAGAATTGAATATAGTAGTAAGTGAAATTAAATTACAAAGCCTAAAGGTTAAACCCATTACACCTTAATACAGACCACACTAGAGTTGAGTGCATAATGAGAAGGTATGTGAGCATTTTTTCCAGGATGGTGTTAGGAAAAGTCTATTTGAAAAGTGACCAGACAGTGATTTCTGTGTCGGAGAGACAAATAGCAGCTAAATGATACAGAATATTCTAAGAAACATGTATCTGTTCAGTCTGTGCTACATGAAATTAACTCCTTCCTAAATAAACCCCATAATTGCTATTCTTTCCGTGGATTCTTGCATTAAGGTTTTCTTTTTAGCCTGATGGAGAGGTTCATATCTTTAGAAAGATAACTAAGGTGCATATTTTTTTTCATGTGTCTTAGAGCACAGAGTCTCAGAGGCTATGGCTGTTAGTAAAGAGGCTATCAGTTTATCAATCAAATGCGACTTTTGACATGATAGTGCTGCATATTTGCAAGATCTTGAAACTTTTACTGATGTTTACACACTTATAAGCTTTAATAACCACCTCTCCTGTAAAGACATAGATGATTATTAAAAATAAACCTTACATATTAATATCTATTAACCCAAATGTAACATTTCTGTTATTCTGTATATTGTTTATTTAGTATCAGCAAAAGTGTAATACTGTGTTCTAGATATACACTTTCCCAAGTGGTCTTCCTGTTTTCTTTAATCTCCTCTGTCAACTATTCATGTAATGGTTATCAGTGCAGAATGGGCTTTCCATAAGACTTCTGGTGTTTGCTCATTCAAGTATAAAGGGCCTGAGGAGCACAAACAGGCTATAGTCCAATATGTTTGTCAGACTTTTTGTGAGCTGAAGAAATGTGCTTGCATAGACAGAGGGTAGTGTGGAAAAGCCTTAACTAACAGGAATTTTTACTTAATTTACGTCATTTAGAAAGTTAAGAGAAAACTCTCTGCAATACTTTAGGCATTGAGAAAAAGAAAGCATAAAACATTAAACACTTAATTAATTGCAACTCTGTTATTCTTATTGTTCCTTTCTGCTACCACCATGGTGTTTTCCACCATTTCTTAAATATGTTTTCCTGGATGCACCAGGGCTTTGCTCATAGCTGTGCCTTGTGATGGGTCCATTGCAGGACCAGCTGGAACTTGATGTGTCTGCCATGGGACAGTCCCCTGGTTTCTTCTCAGAGAGGCCACCCCTGCAGTCCCCCCATTACCAAAAAAATGTGCAAGTTAAAAAGATACGGTCTTATGATTTGCAAATCAAGTGACTTGAGGAGTACTTTTATGCAAAAAGATGCTTTGTAAATTGAGGCAAATAATGGTGCCTAATGTGGCAATTGATGTGCCATGAGTAAAGAAAGGAAATAAAGTCGTATGAGGACTGCTATACAATTAGTGAATATTTCTAAATAAAAGACAGATGATTCAAATAAATGAGATGGAGAAATAAAATTTATTTGATTTAATAGAGAATACTATAATATTAAATTGTTCTATCATTTCATACATCTGGGTTTTTTTGCTATTTTTAAAGCAAAATTTGGGCATTAGTTACATAGAAAATACCAAAATAATTACAGGGTATATATAAACTGGTATTTGTAAACATTTTATAGTGTATTATATTTTTCCATGGTTATTCATGCTTACTTTATATGACATTTCTTATCTCAAATCCCTTTTCTGTGGCATTATTCCCAGTGCAAATCTAGGGACATGACATTTGGTCCTTCTGTGCATTTATAGTGCATTACATTTTATATAGGGCATTATATTTTTTATATAATGCATTATATTTTGATATAGTGCATTATATTTTATAGTCTATTATATTTATATATGGTGCATTATATTTTTTTCTTGGTCAGTCATTTAACACTTCTTTTCTCAAATCCCTTTTTTGTGGCATCTTTCTCAGTGCAAATCTGAGGACATGAAATTTGGCTCTTTTGAATTCCAATCACTTAATCAGGGCCAGAATTCTACCCCTCATTTCTGTTACAAAGAGGGTTAATAGGGACAGAAAGTTCAGGCTTTAAAAAAACTGAGCTGAAATGTTGTCTCTAGAAAAGTTCCAGTTAAGGTCTTAAGTTTGTTATAACTTTAACCATGAGTTTGAGGGAATTGTGTGAAGTATTGTGTGAGAAAGAAAGCTTCTAAATAACAAAATATTGACACATCTTCATTTCCCACTCATGTGTTTTGATTCTTCCTAGCAAGTCCCCCAGATCATTACCTACAACTATTGTTATCTGCTCAAAGGACTCTATCTCACCAGGAACCATAAGAAAATGATAAATTAAAGTTTGTAGGATCAGTCTTCTTCCTGGATAAAAGCTTGGGGAACAAAGAGTAGTGCTACAAAGTGGGTATAAGCCAGTGTTCTGCGTATGTGCGTGGGTTTTCGAAGGTAAATGAAGCATTATACTGAAATTCAATAGCACAGAGGTAGGTCAGCGACCTACCTTCACAGACAGTGACTACTGGAGAAAAAGGATATTTTTAAATGAAATTATTTTATTAGTGAAGCAGTAACCTGTAGATAAATGTGGTACAAGAAAGCTGTATGAGACTTCTCAGTTTACAAGTATTTTTCATTACAAAGCCATCTCGCCACTCAATGATAAAAATAAATTGTAAGAGCAAAATATTTTTTTAATTTTCATAATACTTATTCTTTATTTTATTTTATTTTTAGTATGAGAGCATAGTGTTTGTGAAATTATGGAGTCAGGTGCATAGTTTTACAGGACTCAATGTATAGAATTATAAGGAAACTTCAAAACCATACAATCTGACCCACACTGTGACCTCCCTCCCAATCATCCCTTCTGTTCACTGCAGTGCAAGTGTTAACATGCACTTCAGTCACGTGAGCAGTACACAGATTTTATTCACTCAATACTTCTGTTGACTGCTATTGATCCCAAACTCAGTGACATCAGTGGAAAGAGTTGCACTTACTTCAAGGTCAGCTCCCGAGATGCCGACTGCTACCTTCCAAACAAGAAGGTTGTTTGGTGCTGATGGCAGCTCACTAACCAGGGTTGTTTCCTGCACAGCTAAAGAGGAGGTTATGCCCCGTTGTCCTGGACTGCAGTGTGTGATCAGGCCAGAGAAAAGGTTGGAACATGTAAGCTGGAACATGGAAGGCAAAAAACGTCTCTTTCTGCTCCTGCCCCATGCTACCTGCTTTTCCCTTATACCAGCCAGAATCTGTAGTAGTAAGCCGCCTCTAGTGATGGATGTCTGTTCAGATACAAATGCATTTTGCCCTTCCACACTTTTCTGGGGCCCTGAGACAGTGCTTCTGCTCAAATACCTGAAGCTTGCCACATTTTATTTGGGGTACTACACAGACTCTGTAATTTCTGTGTGCCATGCCAAATACTGAGTAATTTGGACATCTAAGAACTGTACCTGTCGTTATCTCTTTGTCCTCCTGAACTACCTTGTTCTAGCTACTGTTCAAGACAAGATAATGAATCAGTCTGGGCTCCTGTGGATTCTAGTTACTTGTGTCCTAAGATTCTGCATGTCATGGTAAATCTCTGTGTCCTAGTCCTCAGGAAACTGAAACCCATCCCCACAGAACCATGCAGATGCCCCACTCACATTGGTGTTGGAAGAATTTAAGCACTAATGCATCTTTGTCAACCAAGCCATAAATTGATATGAACATTTTGTATCTCATTGAAGTCAGGAAACGGCACCATAAGAATTTAATTCTAATAAATGTTTCATGGAAATTTCACTTTCCCTGTGACATCCAGACAGTAAGGAGATGAAGCTAATCTTCTATAGACATTCTACCTTAAAATGCCAGCAGAGTTAAAACTGGATTCTTTATCGTGACGTATGACTAATTAAGGCAAAAAATTATGTACATGCTGTAAAGAACATTTCGGTAAATAACACATAAAAAGTAAACTGTAAACCCAGAATATATTACAGTCAATGAAACCAGTGCTGATTCAGGTAAAAATGTTTCATTAACCTCTAGGATCTTTCCATTAGGTGTTTCCTCCCATAGCTCTCAACTTTGTCCAATGTAGCATCTGCTGAAAGCGATTTCAGGCTCTTTATTACATTTCAAAAGTCAGCTTCAGATGTGTTCTCTACAGGGGGCTTTACAGAGATCTGAATAAGGCTCTTATCTGTACAAACAACTACTTGGAAAAAAATTAGCTTAACCATTTAAAAGTGTAGTGGAAACAAAAGGATACAGGTAAAGCAAGGATCTGATTGCTCCCGGAGGGTTAATGGATGTTTAGAACTGGCAAAAGGAGAAAAAAAAAAAAAGAGTCCTAGTTTCCCCAGTCTTTTAAGTAGGACACTTCTGTCTCTGATATGATAAAATTGTTAACTTATTAGACTCTCTATTGACATGGATACTAATTTTCTAGTTGTACTAATGCTGCATTAGTAATAACGTTGGAGTCCTCAGCTGGTAAAAAGTGCCAGCTATTTTCTAAGGGACTTAAAACAATTGAATTGGGGATTATTTTTTTTCCACCCCTAATATAGCCAAACAGAAAAGCTGAAAGCTTCTGAGAAAAGAAAAAGAAAAATCCACCTTTTCAAAAAATTATCATGTGTTTTTAAAAAAATATGTATTATTTAGTAGCCATTTTAATTCAAAATATATAAGTAAGAAGTTTTTCAGTTAACTTTTCTTGACTTACTTCATCAGTGTTCCATGCTATACACAAAAGTAATTTTACAGAGCCTTTGACTTATGTGTCTTTGGGAGAGGGAAATTATAACCTTATTCCTCTTCCTCCCTTCTTAATGCTTGAAAGCATTCACCTGAATTTGGGGACAACCATTCCACTGACTCTCCTTCAAGCTACAAATGAGGTCCCTACAGAAGCACCACATAGAATTTGACTGGGAAAATTATTTGAATATTATATCCAAAATGGTTCGAAAAAAATCCCAGCTATGCTAAACTACTACTGGAGTTGTGTATCTGGAACTGTTCTCTGGCACTGAGCCCAAGTGCTGTGCAACAGCTCTGCACGTGATATTTAATTTTCTAGTACTAGTGCCTACAATGTGCTCACTGCAAACTGTTCCTGGTTCATGCTCCAAAAGCTCACCTGAGATCTTCCTTTGCAAGATTGACAGTTCAGTTGGGTCAAAATGTGTCAGGGATCATTACAGCAGTTTAAGAGTACAGAGCAAACTTCAGTGCCTGGAAATTTTCCTTGACATGGTTTAATATAAGAGAATAGATGCATCTTATTGGTCTTTATTAAAATATTTTATTTCCCCGGTTTAATAAACATTATTAGGTGAAACATTAACTTTTCATGTTTCTATTAAGTAGCAAAGTGCCATTGAATCAATAGGATTCGTGCAACATTGATTTCAATGACATTTTGGATAATAAGAATACTATGTGGAAAAGTATTGTATAATGTTTTCCAGAAATACGAAAATTGAGTATTTGTTACTATGTTTTATGTAATAATAATAATATAATTTTCTTATTAATTCTTAACATTTTAAAGTAAAGCTAATGATCTGTATGTTGATATTTTACAGAACAGCAATGTTATACTGCTGTCCTGTGTAAATATCCACGCTGCAGCACATGAAAAGGATGTCTTTGCTGGTTAGGTGAAAATCAGCTCTTTCTATAAGCAATTACAGAGAAGCTAAAGGAAGACATTATCAGATTGAGCTCACTTCTTTTGTGTTTGTGTTTTTTTTTTTTTTTTTTTGGGTGTGTTTTTTTGTTTGTTGGTTTGTGGTAGTTTTTTTTTTTTAAATAATATGCTTGGACACATAAGAGTCCTCCTAGATTAACTCCAACTAGACATTTATTGAAATGCAAGAACAGAGACCAGTAGTATGTTCACTTGAAATTTCTTTTGTATGATCACAGGAAGCCTCTGAGCAAAAAGTAGGTGGATACAGTAATTCAGAACTCTCATGGAGCTTCGGCTGGGGGTGATAGCAGAGCTCTCCACAGTACAACTTCACAAAGGTATCTCACCGCTATTAGAAGACTATAATTAGGAATGATAGTGCAAGACAGAAAATGAGAAATAACTATTCTTTATAGTTATTTGCTAAATTTCCTTAGTGTAAGAACTGAAATTTCAGATCCTGATGTTAGCACTGTCACAGGAAACTGATATATTTACAAGGATTTGAAACCTGGTCCTTGTATATTTTGCTCTATTTATTTTTGTGCTAACATTAATACTGATTACTCAGACTAAGGCAGTTGAGTAGGAAAGGTAAAGTTTAAGAGTTTATTCTTTTTAAAAGGAGCGAACATTATCTATTCATACTGCCATAGCTCTGCTCACTGCCTTCTTGTTCAGTGAATAAAAAATCAAACACCTTGGTCACATTCTCCATTTTTCCATTTTTTTTTTTATAAAATAATAATTCTCAGAGTTCTGCTCTCTGCACATCTGCACTGTTGCAGTACCTGTGAGCCATAGTGATGGATGTTGGCACTGATAGTGCTGTTTGCTGCACAGTAAGAGCAAGAAGTGCTCCTACAACATACCGCACTGCAAGTGTATATGTTACAATGCCTAGGACTGTCTGTTGGTGTTACAATATCTGCTAGCACGCCTTGTAGGAGAAATAGATTTAGCCTTCAGAAATTTTATACTTTATGCTTTAAAAGTTGAATTCTTTTAGCATACAAATGCCAAAAAGAGGCAACCAGAACAAGGATCAAGGGAAGTGTTTATAGAAGAAAATTAGCATAAAATCACTGAAGTTTTCACCTGTACTGCTTGGTTCTGGTTTTAACCACTAGCTACAAAATCAACCTAATTTGGGCAACCTGCAGCAGAGAAAAATAAAACGTGAGTTTAATGAAGTCACCCCAAAGACAGGAGACATAATGATGGTTATTTGCTTGCCATGTTTGTATTAATGTAGCTGTAGAACCGCTATTAGATTGTAAAAGCACTCCTGAGAGAGCTGAGTTTCCGTGGTGCTCAATTTCTCTTTGTGCTGAGGTTGCTACTCTCAGGTGCTGTTTAGGGAGAAGTTCAGATTAGATTTATTTCTCAAAAACTATTAGATAAAAAAACCAAACCACTTATAACTTATGCATATGCACTTTTTTCTTTCTGTTAAATTTACACATACTGTAGTGAGTACATTTCCTATACATAGCACTTAATTTTCTGAATTTACTTTCTGCCCTCTCATACAAAACTTTCAGGAAAATTTTTAACTCAGTACATGTTTATTAGCAGCAAAATGTGAGAACCCTTCTTGTTCCACAGCTCAAAATTGTTGCAATGCTAATGGACATGATAAAAATGGAAATAATGCTGCTTCCTCTGTAGGCTATTGTATTTTTACCTGTCAGGGTCCTGTAGGAGCTCCTCTAGCATCTAAAGGACAATGGAAAGCAGAGTAATTAACACAGCTGCTCTGCATAGGAGCTCTAGAAGCACAGAACTCTTTCACATGGCAAATTCACATAGTAGCTGGTTAGGCTGATTTTTTTTTTTTTTTTACTACTCAAACCTTTGAGCATACTCAGTGAAAATCATAATTTAGCACTGGAGATACTCTCCCTTCATATTCAGTCAAGAATTTCTTTCAGCTTGCAATAAAGAAAGTGGTTCTGTGTGAGAGTTAGAAGAGTTTGTGCTCCAAGCTACCTAATGTCAGGCACATGGTATGACTCTCAGCTAAGGGTTGGGTTCAGTGATCCTTGTGTGTCCCTTCCAACTCAGCATATTCCGTGATTCTGTGACTTCAATTATAATCTAAGCATTTGTAAGTGAAACTAGTCATCCATGGTATTGTAGTATTCCGGCACTCAGGTCGTTCAGGAAATTCTCAGTGCCCAGGAATAGTTGCTAAATTACTAAATTAATTATGTCTTCAGTTAGCTACTGCATTATATCATTATGAATTTGTGAATTTTGGATTTCTCTTTCCCTTAATTTAAACATTTTAATTTTTTCCCATGAGCAAAAAGATGAAAACAAATTCCAAATCACAGAATCATAATTATCTTATAAATGAAGTGAATGAAGGTTAATTGGAACTTCTTTTCACAAAATATAATGCAGTATCTCCTTACAAGAGATGTGATGAGATTCAGAGTGTCTGCTGTGTTAGTTAAAATGAAACTTCATGTGAAGGATCTGACTCTTTTGAAGAAAGTGATGAGAAAAGCTATCTCATATTCACTAAATACTCTCCTTCCAGAGTGAAAATTGCCTTGAACACCTGCATGCATAAAGGAAGTATTTCAGCCTGAAAAGACAGGTGCCACCTTTCCATCTAAGCTATGGTATGATTGTCAGATGAGGTAGAGGGATGTTTTAAGATGTGCCTGTCTACTAGCTGCTACTATTGCTTCTGTTTTTCTAGGTAAACCACTGTTTTATGTAAATTGTTTTTATATAAAGTACATAGTATCCCACTAGGTTTTACTTAATTTCTCTTCTTAATCTCAGGCAATTCAAACCTGGAACGTCCTACTCAAAAGACCATACAATATTGAAGAGGGAGGACAGACTGGGAGTAAAGAAGAGGATTTATTAACTTATGCCAGAGGAAAAGCAGGAAAGCAGAAGCTTAATTTTGCTATCCAATCATCAGAATATTCATCTTAAAAGGGGAAGTAGGCCACAGAGTCTGTGTGTGGTATACTGAAGGCATAGACTCAGTCAGGGAAGGAACTGAGACAACTTTATTCAAAGGCCTTTTATAACCAACACAAACATGGAAGTATTCCTTATAAGGCAAAAACTGTAACTGCAGCATCTGATTGGCTGCTAGCTGTTACCTGGGGACATGGCAGGCTTTTGGGGTTGCAACTCATCCCTGTAATGAGTTGCTCTGTACTCTACTTGGACCGAAACCTGTTGCTAAGGTCTGGTTCTTTCCAGGCCTTCAGCCTGTATAATCCCCACATCTGTGCGTTATTCTGTTGGGGTTCTTTGGTTTGGTTTGGTTTGGTTTCATTTTCTCTGTTCCGTTTTTTTAGATCACCATCATTTTAGGTTTGATTAACATTTGAGATTGTATGATTGATTAGCATCTATGATGACGTCGATGTGACAGCAAAAGTTCTTTTTAACGTTGCTAAAATGTATATTATTTTAATTTCTAATGTTTTATTTGCTATCATTTCTATTTTCCCATTCTTTAAGATATTCTGAGTTTCAGTGTCTCAGCCTGATCTACGTTGACTTTGTTTTCTATTGTCTTTTTGATGCACAAATTTAATCAAGATATGCCCATTCTAAGCCAATTTACTTTGGTAAGCTATTTAATTTTATATTTATGATTTATCATAGAATAAAATCCTGTGAGCCCTTTTTAAAGGCCTTTGGTTGGTTGGTTGCTTTCTTACTTGCTTTGTAGAGTTTTCTTCCCTACCATACACTCTGACACTACTCAGTCTGGGATCTGGAACATGTGTCTTAAAACACACCTCTAATGGATAATTAAAATATCCAGATTACAAATATTTGTCAAGCTATTAGCAGTCATTGCAAGGGTTAAATAATATTATTGGTAAAAATGTTACAGCTTGTATTCAATTATGAGTTGTATGGACAACTTATATTCTTTAATTAACCAATACAACTTACATATTTTCCAGGAAAAAAATTAATTTTAAATGGGCTCCACAAAGTCTTTTACAGACCCTCGGTAAGAATTCTGAAATAAATGCAAGAGATCAAGAAAGGGTTATTTGCCACATAGCCTTTTAATCTCATCCTTTATTTTATTTGCTTCTATAACCTGACCAAAAATTCTTTGTATTTCTGTGAGTTTTATTAATCACTATTTGAATTGTTATTTCCCTGTAACTCTGCAGAGAAAAATTCCTTCTCACTATGATTAAGTTCTTACTGTAACGAGTTCTTGCTGTGGAGTTGTGGAATGCCTTTTACACATTTTTCAAAAAAGTGTGACTTCCGCTTTTTTTTCAGTGGAATGAGAAGAAAAGCAAAAAAATGATGTCCATGCAGACCGAGTGACTTTAAATATTTTAGAATTCCAGAATTACTTGGTTTTGAAAGGATGTTAAAGATCATATAGTACAAGACCTCTGCCATAGTCAGGGACATCTATCCCTAGGAAAGGTTGCTCAAAGCTTCATGCAACCTGGTCTTGAACACTTCCAATGATTGGACTCTCTAGGCAACGTGTTCCAATGTCTCACCAACCTCACTGTAAAAAATTTCTTCCTTATATCTAGTCCTTGTGGTTTAAGAATGGTACTTCCCAATTTAATGTTCCCACTGAACTCCAAACCAAGCTGCCTCTTGCTCGCCCTCCCATCTGCCGTCCTTTCTCTGCTGCAGTGGGCTGGCGAGAAGAACTGGAGGCACAAAAGGTGAAGATCATGGGTTGAGATAAGCACAAATTTACTGGAAACAGCAATGAAAGAAGAAAATAAATAGTAACAGCAACAATACTAAGGACAGAGGGTACAAGAAAAAAGAAACTGCTCACCATGTTAAAAGTTACTGCTCACCATGGAAACCCCCAACAATCAACAATATTCGACCGCAGCCATGCCACACCTACCGATCTTTCCGGCTCGGGACCACTGTCACCCTCAGGCTCCCTCCAGCTTGGAACCAGCATTACCCAAAACACTCTGTTCTGCTTCCATGCTTGCTCAACTGGAAGGAACCCCTTCTCCTTGGAAGAGCCTCCCTTCCCTCCACCCTTCGCAATGACAAGAGGTCATATGGAATAACCTCTGGGTCCTGACCATACCCTGCCCCAGCTACTGCAAAAATTAACCTTGTCCTGGCCAGAACCAGGACACTAGTCTAAACCTACTGTCTTTCAGCTAAAAACCCTTGTTCAGTCACTACAGACTCTGGGAAATAGTCTTTATCTTTTTTATAAGCACCTGTTACATAAAAATACTTTCTTCATCTTTCCTATAAGCCCCTAAGGTCTCTTTTATAAGAAATAAAGTCTCCTCAGAGTCTCTCTTCTCCAGGCTGAATAACCCCAGCTCTCAGTCTTTCTTTACAGGAGAGGTGTTTAATCTCTGAATGTTTCTGTGGCCCTTCTCTGGACTTGCCCTAACAAGTCAATGACCTTCTTGTGCTGAGGACCCCAGAGCTGGATGCAGCAATCTTGTACTTGTGGTGTGGGCTCTCACAAGAGCAGAGTAGAGGGTGAGAATCTGCTGGTCAAGCTGCTTTTGATTCAGTCTGGGATAGGGCTGGCTTTCTGGGCTTCAATTGCACATTGCCAGCTCACGTTCAGGTTTTCATCCATCAAGATTAGACTTAAAATTCATTAACTCAAATGTAATCTTAAATTTGCCTGACAGATTTTTGGATTTATTTGTCTTTCTTTCCTTAGAGGGGAGGCTAAAAATGTTTGTGGCCAAGGAAGGGATCAGAAATTATGGTGAGTGTGAATTGCAGGAGTGAATATATTCTTACTTAGACTTCTTTTTAAATAATTACATTTTATAACAGAGAAAACCTTGACCTGTAAAGAATTGAAGAGAAGGAGGTGTATGATGCCAGTGCCACTTTGGGGATTGTGTGACACTACTTGTAGAAAAAAATAATAGCAAAACACTTTTATTTTTGTATATTTAGGATGAAGCCGCATTTCAGGTCAAGAGTTTTGAGCCAAGAAGAATGTAACTCATAAACTTGAAAAAGAACCTTTGTATCTTTTTGTTACGCTTATTTTAAGTCAGGCCTATTATATAAGAAACATATGAAATCACAGATAGATGAGGATTTGCTGCTAAATACAGATAAAAAAAGCATGTATCTCATACAGAGAAGAGCTATTGCACTGAGATTGTGTAATACTCAAATAATGAGATTTTATCAGGTATCTCCAGATGTCTGAAACCCTTATTAGACATCACTAATGTATGTCTCTCAGGCTTTCATTTTTGATTGGTGTGTTTCTCTTGTGTCCTTTAATCACGCACTCACATATGTTAATTATAATGGCATTAGCAGGCTTAATTTTTTTCTTCTTTTTTGAGTAGGTGTATGTAGTATTTCAATGGCTGTATCATTGTACCTAATTAGGATCCTGATAAATCAAGACTTACCATGTTTGAATTAATGTAGAAAGACGTTTCACTCTTAAGTGCCATCAAAAGGGCTTACTGGTTCATTTCATCTTGTGAATGGTAACAATTGCGTATTATATTGCCAGTCCAGATATCCAGCTTTCTCTTCTGCTTCCCACCGCCTTTGATTTCACCTCCAGGCACATTCTAACACCTCTGTCTTGGTGTATGCAGAAAGAACACGCACCGAAGACCTTATTCGCCTCAGGCATCTTGCATTCATCAGTGACTACAACTGTGCTGCTTCTTGACTCCACATATGCCTTTCAACAGTACCAACCATGGCTTATACACATCAACAGAAACAAAACTAATTCTGTCATTGCTCTCATGTTAAATCAGAAAGCTTTAAAAATCATCTTTTGTTGAAATACCTCCTGGGCTAAATCAGAGGAATATTTTGGATTCACTCATGTCCTTATATGCACAATGCTGCTATGTTACTTCAAATATGAAATTATATCCCCCAGTATCTATACAATCTGGGGGATGAAGGCAGGCCTGAGGAGAAGGACTTGAGGGTACTGATGGATGAAAGGCTGGACATGATCCAGCAATGTGCACTCACATCCCACAAAGCCAGCCATATCCTGGGCTGTATCAAAAGAAGCAGGGCCAGAAGGTCAAAGGAGGTGATTCTATCCCTCTACTCTGCCCTTGTGAGAGTCCACCTGGCATGCTGTGTTCAGCTCTGAAGTTTTCAGTACAGGAAGTGGCTACAGAGGAGGGCCACAAATATGATCGTAGGGCTGGAGCACCTCTCCAATAAGGAAAACTGAGAGAGATGGGGTTGTTCAGCCTGGTGAAAATGCTCTGTGGAGACTTTTTGCAGCCTTTGAATACTTAAATGCAGCTTATAAGAAAAGTGGGAACAAACTTTTACCAGGACCTGTTGAGATGGGACAGGGGAGAATGGTTTTAAACTGAAAGAGGGTAGATTTAGAATAGATATAAGGAAGAAATTTTTTTGCAATGGGATGGTGAAAAACTGGAACAAGTTAACCAAAGTAGAGGTAGATGCCCTATCCTTATAAACATTAAGTTTATGTTGATTGGAACAACCTGATCTGGTTGGATATCCCTGCTCATTGCAGGGCCGTTGGCCTAGATGATCTTAAAGTCTTTTCTAAGACAAACTATTGTGTGGTTCTATGATTTTATGATAAAGCTAGTTGATAATTAAGCTGTATTAATAGATGTCATCCTTGCTATACACTGCCAGTATTTGTACACTGTTTCCACAGTGAAAATTTAACATTCCATTCAAATTTTAAAAAGTGATGTAGAAACATCCTGTTATTATTTCCCATTTGTGACACATTAATCCTTCAAGAAATGTGTTTATAGCACCCCACTAAGAACAGTTCCACAAAAGCACTCAAGTATAGTCTCTTTGATTGACTTGGGACTGTGGAACAGGTTCTAAATGCATTTCTCATAGAAAGGTACAGATGGGAAAAAAAACAAAGCTAAAAAAAAAGAGTTGTATTTGAGCCTAAGATTATTTATCAGGACTCTGTTAAATGTACTGATGAAAATGTTTCCCTACAGTAGTAGAAAATGTCACTGTCAAACAACAGCGAATCATATGACTTACCTGTTCCATAGAAAAGCTACCAACAGTGTACATGACCATGTGGGGCATTCTGATGGCTTGATTTCATTGTTATGAAACAGGGTTTTTTAAACATGTCAAAGGATAGCATTTGATTAATATCTGGCCAGAGTAAATCTATTAATTCATCATGTAAACAAGGATATAGTTTGGAAGCAATCAAATAGCAACAAAGCAGATAGATATGTGCTTAGGTAGTTTACATAGAAGTAAATCAGGGAATTGAAAAACTTTCAAGGAACTTCATACTAATAAGGACAAAATATTCCCAAACATTTGGTTGAAATGTTTTTTGTAATATTACTTTGCTGAAGTATGTTATGATGTGTCGTATTTTTCTTATATAGAAAAATATATTTTTCTTTCATATTTCAGCAAATCAAGATAAAATGATACATAGAAAAAACAAACAAACAAAAACTAAATAAAAATTTGAATTCTTTCCCAGCATTTCTGCTGTGTAAAGTAGCCTATAAGAAATGCTTTGATTTTCTAGGTCCATAATTTTGATAATACTTTGATCAGCTTTAATCTGATCAAAAGTAGCTGTTTACTTCTTGAAAAACTTAACTATAGGAAGTTATATGCTTTCTAATGGTATTAAAATTAAAAGTGTTTAACTTTTAAAATGCAACTGACTTGCTTTTGAACTGTTAAAAATGTGTGTTGGTTGACTAGTGAGTTGTATTTTATCAACTTAAGACTGATTTATAGCCAGATCACTATGAACACTATGATAGTATATAAGTTGATTATTTATGAATGTTATACAGAGTCAATGTAAATAAAACACATTAGTAGCTTTCCTATGGGTTTTAGAACAACATGTATTATTCACAGTTTATAGCAAAATAGCAAGGTAGATGGCTAGATTTAAATAAGGCTAAATCAGAACGTCTTTAGAGTAGGTGTAACATTTTGTTCAGACAAAAAAAATCTAGCTTTGCATTATAATTTTGCTCTAGATTTTGAATGGTCAATACTCATATCTTTTCTTGGGGAAAAAAAATCACTTTAATGTTGTGAGGGTGAAATTCTGCACATTATCCATATTTGTAGTGAACTATCTGGGCTGGGTTTTGATTATTGTATCTTCTACTGGTTAAAAAATCCCTCTGGCACGCAAGCAGTAACTGCATGAAAATTTTAGATTAAACATGAATAATGATGGGAGAACTTGTCACTTTCCTACTTCCTTCCACTGAAGACATCTGGCTACAAATCGTTAATACAGCTTGCAACCCTAGCAGCACTGTTGATTCCTTGCCACTTCTTGTTACCTACTGGTGAAGAGCCAGAAACAAAGCAGACAATTTTTGAAATCAAGAGTCTTATTGAACTCATGTCAGATCTGTCCTTTAGCTGGTATTTGTAATTTCTGTCTTGAGCATGGTAAATTCCTGTGTGTCAGTAAACTTCTGCTGATTTTAATTCAACCAACATTCTTCACCTTTTACTGAACTCACCAGCATACCTGCCCAACTAAAGCCCCAAAACTCAATGCATCCATTTTTTCTGCTAGTAATTTATTAAATAACATGTACATTTAAATGATGTGTTCCTCATTTTCAAAGTCTCACACCTGACTCTCCTAAGTTGTGCAAATAATTGCCACACTGTGGGACTGAGATCTCATTTGGCTTTTTGTAATGACATTGCTGTCCATCTTAAGAAGGACAGTTTTCACAGTGTGTGGACAGACAGAAATAGGTGTTTCCTCAGACTTTGTAGCTTGGTCATACAGATACAGAAGTTTGTGTTAGATGACGGAAGTGAATCTCTGTTAGGTAGGCTTTCCTATGTTTTCTTTAGACCTAAACTTCCCAATAATGTTAGTTATTGATCATAAACTTTTATTGCGTAGAACAGATGGAGAACAGGGATCCAGTATGGCAAGCACAGAGAAAATTGGGGGAGTCCCTGTCCCAAGAGTGTATTGGTGGTGGACTTGGCAGTGTTAGGCTTACAGTTGGACTTAACTATCTGAAAGACCATTTCAAACCTTAATGATTCTATAATCTAAATAATGAAACAAAGGTGGAGAAAGATATAAAACATATTAAACATATAAAATGAGTGATATTCTAATAATGTCATATTAGTCCCTCAAGGTATTTTGCTGAGGGAATAGAGAAGGGGGGAAATAAGAAGAAAATATTTTAGATGGAGAAAAAGAGGAAAGAAGAGACAGACTATGAAGTATGGGAGAGAAGGCAGACACAAATAAAGTTAATCTGACAAGTTAATGATAGAGAAAGTTTAGAAAAAGATAGAAAAAAGAAAGACTGGAAGGTAGCAGTGGATTAAACAAGATATAGAACTTTTAATGTAAAACCTATTAAAAAATGATGTATTACTGGTGGGAACAGAAACGGTCCCATGGTACTCTAAGACTACTTGTGTGATAATTGTGTTTCCTAATTATTCTGAAGAATATTCTGCAGTTGTCAGATCAAGTGCATACATGTGTGGTCGCATCATCTGATAATGCTTGGGAGAAGGCTGTGCTATGGACAACTGCCACAGGGTCATTCATTTACTATAGCATGGGTTAAAATGACCATGTTGTACTAGGTACACCTGAGAATCACGGTCTTCTTGCATATCCTAGTGTTGAGGTCATGAATGGGTGTCTTATTCAGATTGTGTCTTACTGCTTTTCTTCCTAGATATTGTCCAGGATCATGACCATGTCAGTCTTTGGTAGTGTCAAGTGAAAGAAAGCACTCAACAAGACCCAGACCTAGCTTCCTAATATATACCTCTCTCAGGGGACATTTATGTTGGGAAAGACATGGAGGCCCCTTGATAGTATAACACAGTGTATTCAAGAAAATCCCAGAGAGTTTAGATGAGTTAGTAAATCTCTCCCATCAAATTCTGTAGAGGATTGCAAGATAAAAAGCAGGGGAATCGGGAACTTACCAATGCTAAATGGGGATCAAGTGAAAGGCAGAACATTTTCCTGCTGCTGTAGCCTGTTATGAACAGTTAGTAGTTCAAGTAGATCAAATACTTGCCATTCAAGTATTCCTCTGGCAAGTGGATGGGCATTTGTGGCTTACAGAGAAGCTGTATTGCACTGTTCCACCTACATCTTAATCTAAAAGTTGACCGTTGTAGAATGATCTGAGAGATGCTTCAGTTACCATCAGATGAGAACTACCCTGAATATCTCTGTATAGGAAAGCAGATTAGAAGATAGAGCTCCTGTAAGGGGGTGGATTAACCCTGACTGAATGTCAGATCTCCACCAAGCCCCTCTATCACTCCCCTCCTCAACTAGACAGGGGATGTAAACATGACAAAAAGCTTGTGGGTCAAGATAAGGACAGGGAGATCACTCAATTACCATCATGGGCAGAACAGATTGGACTTGAGGAAATTATTTTCATCTATTGAGAGTCAAACCAGAGTAGGATAGTGAGAAATAAGAAAAAATCTTAAAACATCTTCTCCCCTCCCATTCCTTCTTCCTTGGCTCAACTTAATTCCTGACTTCTGTATCTCCTCCCACTGAGCAGCACAGGGGGATGGGGTTGTCCAGACATATACAGCCTTAATTATTTTTTTTTTCTCTGATTGGAGATGTGTCTCCTAGCATATATAGATCTGGGCCACACGAGATCTCTTTGCTGTTTCTTCTTTATTGCTGCTTCAAAAAGCTGTGAAAACTGTGGTTGTTCTTTCAGTTGTTGACCAGGTCATTGGTTTGTCCGTTTCTCTGACATGTTCTTTTGGGAGTGTAATCAGACAGGAGAGAGCTAAAGAGAGCTTGTTAACCCAGCAGAGGTGATCCAACAGCATGTGACCCAAACTGCATGTTGTGAGAACAACAAGAACTGAAATGATGGTGGAAAAAGCTGAAAGTGGGGGCAGCTGTATCTGTTCTGTTCACCAAGGCTCCTTGCCAATGATTCAGTGCTGCTGCAGGGCCTCTGACAGCTCAATTTTGTGAAAGGTGGTGCCAAGTACTGAAAGGTTGGTATATTGCATTGTAGTACTGAATGAATTTGATTCTGTGAAGTCTGTAAATAACCTATCAATCTGTTGGATATTCAAAAGTATAGGGGGAATCTATGCTGAGACCATTTTGATGTTTGTTGTTCCCTGAGCAGCAGAACTATTGCAATCCTGTAGTTTACGGACTGTTTTTTCTTTATATTTATATCCCAGAATGGTAATTAGATGTTCCTATTACGGGTGTTTCCTGTTTCTTAGCTGTTACTCTCGTAACAGTTTATAAAACACTCCTCATATTTCTTCTCAAACTTATTCCGGAGTAACAGATTACTCTTAAGTTCTCACTACAGAGTTCTGCTTGCCAAGAACATCAAAAACATCCCCCTATTCCAATCAAAAGAAAGCACCTATTGTGGGAAATTATCTGCATTTTCAGAAATCTCTTGTTATAAGATGACTGGAGACAGACGTGCCTATTTGTTTTTAGTGAGAAGCCTGTTTCTCTTTATTGACTATAAAGGGACTCTAGGCTGCCATCTTGGGTATCAATGTACAATTTCAGATTGGTGAGATGAAACACACTGTGAGTTGAGAACGTACATATTGTTTGCTAATTGCATTTTCTTTCATTGATTTTGAACATCTCCCTGTTTCTGGTGGGGATTCTTTGGTGCACAGCAAAGCAAGCAGCCATCTAATTTCCTAGAAGCTGCTGTGGACCTGTTTATGACTGAGCTTATGGGGTGCAGCTTGACCACCTAGACACAGGGTTTTAAGGAGATGAGGGAAGTGATCAAGGGTTTCAGTTCTGTCAGATGGCTTTTTAATAGGTTGGAATAATAGCTATGATAAATTTTATAGAATCCTTTTAATACAGAAATAAAAAACATGGAACACATTTCTTAATGAGATTTTGAAATTAAAAGCATAGAAATATCACAGTGTGTGGAAGGATGCTGCAAACCATATGAAACAGATGAAAAATTACTGTCTATTGCAGATGAATAACCACTAATGAAGGGACTGTAGGTAATATTTCTGTTTGTCTGACTGGATGAATAAGGTGGTAGAAGTCTAGTTGCCAGATATAATTTTGCCTGACACTTGTGTTTTGTTATAAAATCACCACTGTGGGGAGTAGCTCCCTGTCTGCCAGCCAGATTTTTTTACAATTAAATTGAAGTGACTGACTCTGTTGCAGATAGCTGCAGGCTGCATTTCTACTTCCTACTAAAGGACTGAGAAGTAGAGCACTACCATGGCAAAACTGCAGGCTGATTGCAGTGGCAAAGCAGTTGCTAGATTTTCATTTGTGTTTGGCCATTCCATCTTAAGTTAGTTGAAAGAGTTCATCTGAATTTCAACTTCATTTGGTACTATAGTTTATCTAGCTGAAAATGCTGGCTGGAATGAGTAACATTTCGTAAGTTTTCACTATTTAAATTAGATAACCACTTTTCCTCCCCTGCATTTTTGACCTGGCAATCAAAGAGCAACAGCTTACAAATAGCAGCAAGTCGTCTACATCTCCACTAATGTGAAGTAAAGTGAAGTGAAGAAAGACATGTGCTCATTAGGTCTACTACAATTGACAACAAATTCTAATGCACCTGCGATAAAATATATTATTTTAGTTATAAGATTTTTTTCTAATTTGGGTTCCACTTGTAATGTGCTCACTTATTAACTCTGGTATTGATCCAAAGTCCACTGCATTAATAAGGGGAGTATTTTCTTTGGAATGATACATATATATTGACTGCCATGGCTCCACTGACTTCCCTGAAGTCAGGATGACTGATCCAGCAGAGGATGTGCCTATTGACTTTCACAGGCACTGATAAGGGGCAGACTGTGCTGCTGATAATAAGCAGGTGTCCTCATGTAGACAATATTAACTGTGAGATTACATGTTGGCACTTAGTGATTCAAATGCTCCCAGTATTTTCTCTGTCTCAACTATTTAGGATTTCAGAGATTGTTAAGAATCTTTTCACAACCTCTTTACATCAGAACAGGCCTGATAAAAGTGTAAAAATACCCAACTCTATCCATAAATTCAGAATAACTGTATTAGCAAGCAGATGATCTAATCTACATGAATTGCTGTGCAAGTCAATTTGTGCTTGAAGTTCTTCCATCTACAATGTATTAAAGTATCATGGATTATGAATTTATTATTCCATGGTATATCAATTATAGAAAAAATGCTTAGCATACTATCAATAAATATTCTGATTATATTTACTTAGCTCACAATCTTATCTTGTTCTTGGATTGTTTCTAAGAGTGAATGGCTATTGATAAATACTTACCTCACCTCCACTCCCTGAAACCTCAAAGCTAATTCTGTGTACCAAGAGAACCTGGATATAGCTCATGTGGTTGACTGTTGGCATTGCTGGAAGAATATTGGCCCTCTCCCAACAGAAATCACACTTTCTAGCTACTGGAAAATAACGTGTCTGCATTGAATAAACAATATGTTTTCTAAAGAAAATCTCTGGAGAGCAATTTACTTGCCTTTTTAAAGTACCAATTAAAAAAAAAAAAGTATTAAAGAAAAGAAATTGATGCAATAAATAATCAAAATAATGCATTTGGTAGAGTTTTCTATCTTGGAGAAAATTCAATTTAAATGACATATAAATGGGCCCTTATGGGACAAGTACTGCAAAATCACACTAAGGAATTTCCCAAATAGAAAAGATATAGGGATTGCTGCAGCGATGGTAGAAAGTATCTCATTAATCAAAGAGAGATAACAAATAAGGGGAAAAAAATAGAGATGTTGTTGGGCTTGACAATGTAATCATCAATAGCAACAGAAAAAGCATTAGAAGCAGAGAGGCTCAAATTAATAGCTTTTGGAGATAATTTAATCCAGGATACAGAGGGGATATGCCTAGGAACTGTAGTATCAGGAAAACCCCTGAAACAATGGACACCGTCAAGTTAGGTACAGGTCCAAGGAATAGCAATCTTTATATGCAGAGAAATGTTATTAGAACATGCTAAAAGTTTCCTTTCTTTGGGACTTTTGGTATGTATTGCAATATATACACATAGTGCAATATCTCTATTACTGGACATATCTCAATACACCAAATTACCATCAAATACAGATGGACACAAGACTGTTCAGTGGTTGGCAATAGTAGCAGTGAGGAACTAGTTTATGAGAAAGGCTAAGTGCTATAGCTTAAAGTGCTAAGTGCTATAGCAAAGAGTAGCTAGCAGGGAATGAGTTAGCAGACTGTTACTGAAAGGTGCAGTCAACCAGGAGCACAGTCATATTTTATAGCCTAATAAAAAGTGGAGTAAAAAGAAGAAGACAGATGAAATTGTGAAAGGAAAAATCAAAGAAGAGTTCTTGACAGAGAGATTTATTTTCTGTAGGAATAATCTCACAAAAGAAGCAATAGAAACTCTATAACAAGGAAAATTTAAATGAAAGTGGAAAAATGCTAGTGTATAGACAACGGAGAACAGTCTGAAAAAGAAATAGACTGAATGGTTTAAGAGTCACATCATTCATGTTGTATTCTAAATCACACTGACATAAATAAGTGACTGTTCTGTGTCAATCTGCAAATTTACCTCCGTAAAAAAAACTAATCAGAATCTATTAACAGAATGTATTTTCACCTTTCCACTGTGACAGATGTTCTGTGCATAGTTTTTTGGAGATAGAATGTCTGATCTGTGAGAAAATTTACTCAGGGTTTGCAAAAATCTATACTGTGACTATTTAAATGAAATTTTCTTCATCACTTTCCCACAACAGTCACGGAGTTGTCATGTGCAAAGCATCTGATTGTGAGTCATAAAGATATACTTTGCAAAACAAAAATATGGTTTTGAAGGAGGATTGGCAGAGCCATCAAATCCAGTCCATTACCAATAATTGCAAACAATTGTAAAAAAGATATTTTACTCAAGAAAATGCACAAAACGTCTGTCCCAGAATCCCTACTTACTACTCATAAAATACTCCCCAAAACTCTATGATAGAGTTTTGGTTTATGCAACACCTGGATAGGCAAAAAAAGTGATGGAAATAGAAAAGGAAACAGCAGGGCATGCTCAGTGCAATGCAGTGACTGAGGTTCCATTAGATTCATGTGAGGGGAGTACAGGTAAGTTCGCTTTGCAGCTTGAAGTTTTCCTTGATAACAAAAATGGCAGATAGTTACAATAAGGACTGGAATGTATTTACTTTAACTAGCAGTGCCAATCTCTTTCTTTCACAGTTCCTTTCATATATTTTCATATTTTGAAAAGTAATGCTGTATCTTCCTTTTACATAGCAAACTGAACTATCCAAATTCACATACAGCAGTTCAAAAGTATTGCCAGGAAAAAATCTGATCTCTTGGATTAGTTTTCAAGCACTGTAAATTTGTGTATTCCCATAGAGACAGAAAAGGTGTAATGGAGTTGCAATAACTTACATCAAGTGAGGATCAGCTTCAGGTCTGGCAGTCCCTTGCCCTGTGCACTGGAACATGTTGCCTCACTTAATGACAGCTCTCCTACTCTCTCCAGTGTGTGTGTGTAGTCTCAAAGGAAGCATGTAAAAAACATATGCTAAGGCTGTCTGCTATATTTGTTTTGCAGACAGAGAACTGTAGTCTTCAGAGCTGTCAATACTTTTATAGCATCAAAATTTTCAACAGCAAGTCCCTCCTACTCCATCTTCTCCTGCCATTTCACTCCTCACTACTCCTTATCTTGGAAGGGCAAGTATTTCTTTTTTCTCCTTTTAGATATCTGGAATGGTTGCACGGACACAGTCACAATGCCATGTCCCATGTGGCTGCAAATGGATCCTTACTTGTGTGGCAGAATTAAGGAGGAAATACTTGGAGAAAATTCTATTTCCTTTAGTATTCTAAAAAAGAATTGAGATACTACACAGCAGCCAGAATGTTGTTAACTGGCTGAAATATTCAAAACAGATACTGCTCTTGAAAACATCCTACTTTCCCTGTAATGAATGTTTAAACATTTGTTAAGTAGGAAGGCAGATGTTAATTTGTTATGAAAAATACTTAACAACTTGTCTGGGGCTGTGTTTGACTGTTGCTTGAAGAAATATAGACCAACATGGTTTTCTTGCTGCAGGTAATTATGGCACAAGGTTCTTAAAAAAGGTGGGGAGGGCCAAAAAAACTTATCATTCACTGTTATATCACCTTCTACCAACATTAAATCTTCCTGGAGACATTTATTTTTAAGTTCTAGATGATCCCTTAATAAAACATAAAAAAAATACACAAAGTTGTATTTTCAGAATAAAATGATGCCTTGTTTGTAATGATGAGTCTATAATAATTCAAAACAGTAATGATAAAAAATATAAACAATGGTACAGAAGAGAGTGGATAAAAACTGTATCTCCCAGCTAATCACCTCTTGAGATATGGTTTGATTTCACTAGAGTTCTTGACATTGAAATAGATTGCATACTCCAGGCTATGATCTCTATCAAGCATTTTTATGTTAGCAAAATAGAAATATTTGAAATTAGAACTATGAGACTCTTTTTCCTTTTTACTATCACAACCTTCCCATTATAGTTATCTGCAGTAAATCCTGAAAGTGAATTGTGCTGCTTTAGGAAAACAATTTATCCACTGATAATGTCCCATCAAGCACAACTGGTTGGCAGCTCTTACACTATTATTTCAAGGACAGCAAGTTGCCTTATTCCTGATGTGAGTGGCATCCAGCCAGGTACTGTCTGAGACTGAAAAACTACAAATTGGTGTACTGCTTTCTTTATCTCTCTATTCTGACCTGCTTAGGAAGAGATGTGGAGAGCAGGCACAGCAGGAACATGAGAGTGCAGGAGTGAGCATCTGAGTGAGCCTGGGGTTCATCTCAGCAGTAATCTGATGGGACTCAGTGACACAAGGGATAAGAAAATGGGGCATGAAACCATTTAGACTGATTAATTTGGTCTATAATCATCAAAGAATTGCTAAGCGATGGTTGTCCCTTGACTTATGTGAAAGAATCTGTTGGACTTGGTAACATTTTTCACTATACAAGTAACTACTTAGAAGTTTAAAAGCAATACTAGAATAGGTGGGATAATAATAAAACAGTTTTGGAGAGTGACCTAATTTTCAGAATTGGGTTAACACAAATCACCTTTAGGGTAAGTGGCTTTAAGGTGCTGATGCTTGGGGAAAGGTCAAAACTTGGTGTAGAAGAATTCAATGAGCCAGTTTCCATGACTTCTATCTTACACAACCATATTATTTAAACTTTCTTAAATTGACTGGTACTAAATTAAAACTATAATTTAAAAAAAATCTTACTTTTGATTAACAAATTAATGAATGGACATAACCTATTCATCTTTTTCAGCATGGTAGGTCATGTAGGAATATAAAAATACACACCTGCCCCCCCCCAAAAAGGTGGGGAGGAACCAAGTATACTTCAGGATCCTTTAAACAGTCCCCAAACTTTCTATTTTTATTGCAAACCATCCTCTGCCTGTGGTATAGCACAGTAGGGGTGGATTAGAGGGCACAAATCAATCTCTGCTTGAAATGTTAGAACACTGCTTCTGCTAGACAACACGTATAACTTTTCAAGGAGACTAGATCTGTGTCTTGCTCTCATTTTCAATGGCTACTGAACATGAAAAGCTAGGCTGTCTGACCCCAAAACAAAAAAAGTTTATTCTTTTCCTGCTTGTGACATTTATAACTTATATATTAAAAAATCCATCAAAATAACTCTACAGAAGAGTTTCTGTTTGTTGTCATGGAGATTTAATGGGTTATTCTGGTGTGGACACCTCAATACCAGGGTTTATCTTAGGTTCTGCTGGTAGCTGAGAACCTGCGAAGGAAGTTTCTCTAATCATGGCACCAATTCAAACAAACAAATCCAAAATGTACGCAAAATAGGCTCTGCTTTGTCATCCCCAATGACCAGGAATCCAGCTTTTGTAAACATATCTGTATTGTCTTAGACCATAATGGTAAAAATACCTGAAATAGTGCACCTCTTCACTAACTGTATTTTTCAAGTTTAAATTCTATTTCTGTTGTTCCATAAGCTCAAATAACTTCTATTATATTTTAAAAATCCAGCATATTAGCCAGTTTGCTAGTCTTAGAATCAAAAGTCAATTTATATGGAATAATTTGTTGCATTTGTTGACCATTAATTAATAAAGTGATAAACTGTCAGATAAATCCTCGTGTATCTGCGTATAAATGCACTCATGAAATTTTATTGTGAAATATTATGACTTTAGATATTTAAATTCAGTGGGCAAAACAGATCTAGAATACTGGAATATCTCAATAACAACCTGTTAAAAGCACAGTTTGTTAGAGTATCATATTTCTGTGGTGAATTTAAATTCATAACCAGAAGGGGCCAGTCTTGGTCCATAAACCCAAGAATCTAGTAATTGCATTTCAGTAAATCCTATTACAAGGGTTTCAGTGGAAACTAAAAGCACAGAGTTCTGGTGTCAAAGAAGTCAGAAGCTAATGAACTCTGAAGGTAGAACACAAAACAAATTCCAGACCAAACATAATACTCCATAACAAATGCATGAAAGATTTTAATCATTCTTTACTGATTTGTACACTGATGTAAAAATAATATGGTCCACATAAAGGAACAGATATGGGAAATGGTAGCTTGTACACCTACAGAAGGCATTTCTTGCTTCAGTCTATGTGGACTTGCTTTTCATTTTTTTATTTTTCATTTTTATGTTTTAATTGATGTGGAGTAGGATCATTTAGACTGTGAATGCTGTAGATACTCCTCATATTTTACATAAGATCAAAGAATAAGCCTAAAGCCTGGAAGGTCATAGTGTGGCACTCCTGCATACTATTATTATATAGTACATGCAAATGTGCAGTATTTATAATATTTTATAGTGGCATAGCTTTGAGAGCAACTGTTTACTTTTCCACTAGCTTTCCTGCTTTTGCAGGACTCAGACTTCTTCCTTGTTCAAAAATTCTTTCCTTTCCATGCAGCATAAGAAGCAGTCTGCTTAAAGCAAGGCTGTTCTTTGCCCAGCTACTTCACTCTAAGTGCTCTGCTCCCTTAGTGAAGCGTGTAGTGAAAACACCTAGATACACAGCTAGATGCCTGAAATTTCCCATGGTTTGGAGTCTATCACATAGACTGTCATAGAGTCTGACAAAGTCTGAGAGTTGCAGCATGAAGTAACAGCTTCATCCTGAATTTATGCCAGTAATTAGACTATCACAGCTACCACATGTCATTTACCTGATAAAGAAACAGAAGAACAAGGAGTAGTGAAGAGAAGAAAAAAAAAGTACATTCAGCCTGTTTTCCCAGAAACATTGAATAAACCATGACAAAATGGTTCCATTTCTGTAATCCAGCAGTAAAAGAAATAAGATGCTGTGAAAATAGCTTTTAAATATTAAGAAACCCTTAAACTTTAAATACACACCTGAATGCTCAAGAGCAGAAGCTATAGAAGTTGGGCTGGAAAACTAGTTTGAGAACAGAATGATGTTGAAAGAAACATATTTTCCCCCAGACTTTCATAAAATCAAGTGGCTAAATACTTTCCTAGATAAACATCTTGGGCCAGGTCATTTCACAACTTCAGTATGAGACATCTAAAGAGCAAGATGTGGCACTTTGCTTTGTTGGTGCTGAACTATTGACCTCAACATGTTATTAGGCGACATAAAATGACTGGAGAGGATCTCTTAAATAAGATGTAAAACCTGAAGTCCTCAGCAACCAGATTTCTGAAAGGATCTTAAGAATGGACTAAACAAATTGCTTCCTGATATTTTCCCTTGATTTCCTATGTAAATGCACAGGTGCATCAGTACAAAACCCTGGATCAGTTTGTTAATTTGCGCCAATTACTTCTGATGAATATCTGATGGCAAAATTTAGTTAAACTTGACAGAGCAGGAGACGTCTCAAAATCCCCAGGCATTTCATGTCTAGGTAAGGAATAGAGATCCCATCAATGTGTGAACAAAGCCAAAGTACAGAGGAAAACCTGCATGTTTTGCTAGGCACTAGAAAATCAACTTTTCAGGCAAGAGTTTTTTCCTACATGGTTGCTCCAGAGTCAATAATGCATGTCTTCTCACTGGAGCTTTTGCTCTTGTTGAGGTAGTCATAATGGTTCTCACCTCTGCAGAATTTTGGATGTCTAATAAGAAGAGACTTTCAACAGCAGCCTTATTAAAATTCACTTACAAAATAAATCAACCATAAAACACAAATCCATAGGAACCTAAGCTTCATTAATTCCACTTTCAAGAGAACTATTTGTTTGCTTACTATGATTTCCCTACAGTTTCCCTGAAACTGCACATATTTTTTTCCCCCTAATTATTGAAGGTTTTGTACATCTATTCAAAGTTTATAATAGCTCCTGTGAATTCTGGAGAAATAAAGGATCTGCAAATTAGTCCTTTTGTTTTGCTCCTTACCCTTGATTTCAACAGGACAATTCAGGAAAGAAGATACTACTATTTACTAGACTAAAAGTGGGCTTCATCACTCCAAATTTTGTGCATTTACAGTGGAGACATCCACATCTGAGCTAATTATCTAAACTCCCTTTATAGTCACTGCAAACAAATAAGTATTTCCAAACTGTGATTCATCTCCTTCAAGGCTGACATCTAAAACAGGCCAGATGAATCACCTGCTAGAAGTGTTCTCACTCTCCTCTGACTGTAAAGGGAGTGTGGACAACTATTTCACATACAGATCTCTGCAGTTGCAGAAGTCTAGAGTTAGGTCATGTGACGTAATTTTACATATCTAATCCCGACCTACATTATGGCAGCATTACGTGTCCCTAATCTGGAAGTAATGGCGTGGAGCAATGATTATGGATCTTCAAAATACTTAGCTCTCAGATCTACCTTTTTAAAGAGAAGTTTAGCTATAAACATTTGTGATTAAAGAAAGAACAGTTTTTTTGTCTTAGAATGGTAATTTCATTATCTTGCATGGAATGAATGAGGTATGATGGTAACTACTGTCTGAAGGAATAATTAGTTAACTGGGCACTGGGCCCCAAATTTGCAATATTTTGATTTTTTCCCTGTATTTCTCCTATAAATAGAAGTTCACTAGCTAGAGAAAAATAGAGATCCCTTTATAAATAAACACCTAAGCGTTATTTTTGGTCCCTCTAAACAAATATCATTAAATGCCGCTGCAACTCAGGAAAACTACCCATTTCAAAGTGCTTAAATTCCAGTAAAAATTGTAAACTC
Organism: Cephalopterus ornatus; assembly: GCA_013396775.1. NCBI lineage: Eukaryota > Metazoa > Chordata > Aves > Passeriformes > Cotingidae > Cephalopterus > Cephalopterus ornatus. The sequence goes on from VZRE01001229.1 coordinate 35,191, forward strand.
TTATCTTCCATTTAACTCTCTAAGTGTCCATTTCACAGGAGTAAGCAGGCTATGGTTCTGTTCTCTTTCTACCACAATATTCATTTTCTGTTTTTTTATATACCATGCTTTTTGACTTAAGCTTAAAAAGCTTGATTAATGCAAAGCATCGCATATATTTAAAAGTGTACTAATTAGTAATTTTTTTATTTTATCTTTGTTTACAGTGGTTATCTTTGATTTACTTATCTTTTATATATTTAGCTTAATTTTTATTTTTGATATTTCTTATGAGTTACATAGCATGCCCTGACATTAAAGAAAAATTAAAGAAATTCTAACATCATGAGGATAATAAACTGACAAGTATTTGAGATAGTGTTCACATAGGTATTTCTTGCTTCTTTTTGCTAAGTGTAGCTTGGGGAAGAGAATGTGACAGCATCTCCTAAAACTTTTTGCATCATACAGCATAACTTCATTGCAGAATAATGCACCACTGGACCTTTGGTCTCCTAAGAGAGCAGGCATATTTTACAGGAATGTTCTGGATTCCTGTGAACTGTTAGTGTGAATGTAGGCAGAAGACAAAATCTGAGTCTTATGTGAAGAATAAAGAAAGTACAAGACTGAGCATGATTCTATAGCATAATACATGTGAGCAGAAGAAGCAGCAGATGCATCTCATTAGGGGACCATCCTTCTAACACCCTGGCTAAACACATTAACATGAATATCATTGTGCATAATCCTATTGACAGGCATATACCTCCTGCATCATTATAATTTCAAATAATTCCACTGCAAAACAAAGCAACTTACACAAGCAAAGTGTTTCAGTAGAATCTGATACTGCAGTAGCTTTACCTCATTTACTCTCAGTACAGAGGATGACACTCTCACGTTCACACATTTTAGCAGTGGTAAAGAGGCCAAGGTCTGGGTTCCTGTGAGCCTTTGGCACAATGGCCAGATTGCAGTCAGATCCAGATTCTGGCACTGGGCTTGCCAGAGGTGCACCCTATGCTGTGGCAAGCAATCACATGAGTCATGTTCTCTGATTAGGGTTATAGATTTCACAAAGGTGATACTCTTAGCCTTTCAGGTGGAGGATGTCATATTTATTGCTTGTGCCTACCACACAGGTACAGGAAAAAGAGCCTGAAATTTTCCCACTGACACATTCATCCTTTTTTGCCACATATGTCAGATTTATTTAATGTTTTTGTTAGTAGCTGCCAAATCCCATAGCCTGATAGAAGTGAAGCTTCTGCTACTTGTCCCCAGGTCCACCCAATAGCATGGCTGAGCATGTGTTCCCAACAGAAACACATGTGCACAGTGCATATATACTTGTACACACAGCTGGCAGCACAGACCAACACAGACAGAAAATGCAGCTCTCACATGAACACAGACAGAGCCAATGGATCAATCCCTTTCCCCTCTCTGGCTGAGCAAGATGGAGGTCCATTATTTGGAAAATATGTATAAACGCATACAATGTAGATCCCTCCAGCAGCTGGACCCAGGCACTCAGTCTGCCTAGTATCAGACTCTGGATCCCAGTTTCCCCAGCGGCTGGCACTTGCATACAGAAGCCCACAAAGCTGCAACCCTATCTGGTTGCTGGTAGAGACCAGATGTATTTGAACACAGCAGCACAGTCACAGACACACATATGGATCCCCTGAGCATCTGGGCTCAAACACTGGCACTTTGTTAGCAGAGATGCCCTAGCCACCCCTGCCCCATGTACACATACGCAAATCAACCTCACAGTCAATTCCCAGACCTGACAAATTCTCTGGAAGCTGGCTGAGACCTCCAGTAGCCAGCCCAGAGACCCACTGGTCCTGCCAGAATCCAGCTTAGATATCTGACTCCAAAGCTCTTACCCTACTCACTGGCTAGTCCAGCTTGCACTCAGATCCCAGACACACAAGCACACAGAATAGAGAGAACCGCACCCAGAAAAAGAGGTAGGAATGGAATTTAATGAGAAGACAGGAGAGACCATGCTGATTAGGCACAGGACAGGGTCAGACTGGCATGCTGACCAGCAAGCTGTTTGCAGACAGACCTTTTATGTTCTTATCTTTCTGTTGTCTCACTCTTTCTCTACTCCATTTGATCAATCCCTCCCTTTCCTGACCCTTGGTTTTTCCCTCCAGCATCCCATAATAAGTCTTGCAAAACCCCGGGTTGCTCTTCCCCCACATCTAATAATGATCCCCATCCTGCAGGACCTGTGATGATGCTCCTCAGGATATCCCTGGGAGCAGGGGGCCGGGGCAGTCACTCATGTCTCTGACTGAGTTGCTGGGGTATCCCTGCTGCCCTCTGCCTCTGTGTTCCTCTGTGGGCTTGGGAGACAAGCTTTATGTGCCCTAACACTATTATTAAATGTATTTTTTTTTTAAATCAGGGTAAGATACAGTACCTTTAAAAACATTTAGATGACAACTATACCCTGTCAGGGTAGGATTAATCTACATTTCTTCTATTTTGTTCATTGTCTCTTCTCTGGTTGACAGATATATCAAGTGAAAGTTGTGAGCAGCATTTCAAAGCATACGGCACAAGAAAATATAGGAAACTAAGGCTCTACAGCCATCCAAAGAAAAGTTCCATACACATTTTAGTACTTAAGGAGGTAAGTGCCACTACTTGCTGTGATTCAGACACTTCCAGTGGTGCAGAATCCATTGCATTCTGCTTTCACTTCACTCACATTTCCTGTAAGCATTCCGTTTTCACATAAAAAGCATAATATTAGACACAGATGAAGGACACTTTCTGCAGCACAGAACAGACAGTCTTTAACAGTAGGAGTAGCACTGCTCAAAGTTGGGTGACATCCAAAGCTGTGATTACAGGTTGACAAATCTTCTGAAGAAAGAGTGAGATCGTCATGTGTCTATCTTCATCTAACACCAGGTAGATACAGGTTACAGTCTAGGAAATAAATGGCCAGTCTGGGTAGCCTGATAGTGAAACAGGAAAACAAAAAATTACAGAAGGGAAAGGTTAACCTTTGCATGAAGCATTAAACTGAAGGTCTGTGGCACTTTCCACTCAGTCTGCACTCTGACCTTGAAGAAGTTGTGAAAAAATATGCCATAATTACTTTGAAAACTACAGTGTTTCTCTAAGACCAGATGCACTGGTAAGACACCAAGATCTTCACTGCAATGGTGACTACTTAAATCACAAAATGTTTTCAAACTTGTAATAGTTTAGGTAAACTTGTTCGAACATTAAACACTTATCCATAACTACTTAATGATAACAGAATAAATTATACTGATTATAAGATACAGACCTTTAAATTAACAGAAGTGTAACATGAGAAATCCATGCCTAGAAGGACATTATGCAGATAGGAATTGATAGATGGGACTGTACATAGAGTTTTCTGATGCATGAGCTTGGGGGCATGCAAAGTCACTCAGACATGTGCACAGTACTAAGCTGCTGCCAGAGGTTTTATTTCTGCTGATTGCTTTCCTGTCACAGCCCGCGGGAAGGGAGAGGGGATGCTCTCTGCCGGATTTGGAAGCCGCAGTCCGCGTCTCGCTCGTCTCTGCGCGCTGGTTCCCCGAAAATAGCGAGGGGCCGCCCCCCCGCGCTAGCCGCTTGTGGGGGGACGTAGCCAAGTGCGCCCGCTGCCCGCAGGTAGCTGCGAGAGCGGCGGCTCC
>VZRE01001230.1:0-16238 GCA_013396775.1 Cephalopterus ornatus
AGCCTAGCCATGATGATGATGATGACAAGGTTGAGTTCAGTTTAGCTATCTCATCAATTCTGCCACATGAACAAATACTGTATTTGTACAAATATATTGGGATTCCTTTTTTCATTAGTAATATTTCTCTGTGGACTGAGAAGAAAGGTGAAAAAAGAAAGGAAGTGGGAAAGATGAGTTGATAAGAAAGGTAAAGATAGTTTTACTGGTTATAAAAAGGTAAAGCAACAATTTCAAAGCTGCCTGCTGCTGTAGGGAGAAACTTTGTGCAGCCAAAGCTCAACTGGAGTTACAGCTGTCCAGAGATGTGGGAGATAATAAAAAGAGGTTTTTCAAATACATTAATGGCAATAGGTAGTACAGAAATACCATGGGCCTATTAAAGGATGAAGATGGTCACCTCACAAGCAGGGACAGAGATAAGGCAGAGATATTTAACGCTTTCTTTGCCTCTGTCTTCAATATGGATTGCAATCCAAGGGGGTGTCAGTGGCCTGAGCTGGAGTACCATGGCTGCAAGAATGATCAAATCCAAGTCAACCCTGAAATTGTGTGGGATTTGCTGCTCCAGCTGGATCCCTACAAATCCATACGGCCATGCCAGAATCCTCCAAGAGCTAGCTGATGTCATCGCAAAACCTCTCTTGATGATTTTGAGAGATCTTGGGAATCTGGAGATGTCCCAGCTGATTGAAAGGTAGTGAGCATTGTCCCGATTTTCAAGAAAGACAAGAAGGAGAACCCCAGAAACTATGGATCTGTGAGTCTACTTCAGTGCCTGGTAAAGTTATGAAGAAGGTTATTCTGGAAGGTATTGAAAAACACCTGAAAGGCATCACAGTCATTGATCACAGCCAGCATGACTTCATGAGAGGAAAGTCCTACTTATCCAAACTGATTTCCTTTTATTACAAGCTAACTCACCTAGCTGATCAACGGAAGCATCACCAGCCAGTCAGGAGGGGATTGTCCTGCTCTGCTCTGCACTGGGGAGGCCTCACCTTGAATACTGTGTGCAGTTTCGGGCATCACAATACAAGAAAGATATAAGGCTATTAGAGAGTGTGCAAAGGAGGGCAACAAAAATGGTGCAGGGCCTTGAGGGGAAGCCGTATGACAAACAGCTGAGGTCACTCGGTCTGTTCAGCCTGGAGGAGAAGAGACTGAGGGGAGACCTCATTGCAGTCTACAACTTCCTCATGATGGGAAGAGGAGGGACAGACAGTGATCTCTTCTCTGTGGTGACCAGTGGCAGAGCCCAAGGGAATGGCTTGAAGTTGTGACAGGGGAGGTTTAGGTTGGATATTAGAAAAAGGTTCTTCACCCAGAGGGTGTTTGGTCACTGAAACAGGCTCCCCAGGGAAGTGGTCATGGCACAAAGCCTGACAGAGTTCAAGAAACATTTGGATGATAGTCTTAGGCACATGGCGTGACTCTTGAGGATTGTCCTGTGCAGGGCCAGGAGTTGGACTCGATGATCCTTGTGGATCCCTTCCAACTCAGCATATTCTGTGATTCTGTAAAAATACTTCAAGCATAGGCAAATCGTCTTTTTTCCTAGACTCAGAAAATAATTTAAGCTGGAAGAGGGAACTGGACACCATCAGATCCAACCCTCTTCTCAGAATAGGATCAGCTCTAAAGTACTTTTGCCTAGAAGAGGGAAGATATGTTAGATTATTCTAGGGAGTGAATGGAATTTTATAGAAAATGAATTAAATTAATGACAAAAAACTGTTGATGTGGAGACCAGATTAATAATCCCTGTTCATGGGGATGAGCTGTTGCTACATGCTCAGCAGAAGAACTTAAAAAAAAAAAGGTGGATTCCATTTGAATTCCTTGGGTAGGAAATGAAATACATACTTTGTCTTACAACTTCATATTTCCAACCAGTTCAGGTTTTCTAAGATTAAATTCAACTGCAGAAATGCTACACTAATTTATTCAAATTACTAAATGCAACAACAGTGTGAGTTTCCAGTAGTATTACATCAAAATTTATTGTTAGAAATTGTCAAGATAAGTAGTTGTAAAAGCATAGGAGACCCACTTATTTGCCTTAGGATTTTTCTTGCTTTCCTTCTTCCACATCTTTCTTTCTGCAGAAGATAATTAAACAATTTTTTTACTTTAGATACCTTTCTTTTTTTATCACATTTTATTTTCGAATTTGTTTTCTGAACTCTTTTTGTAACTGTACAAGAACCTGGAAAAGCATTTTTGCCATTGTATAAAATTTGATGTAAATAAATCATGGCATAATCAAGGGACTGTTCTGAGCGTAAACGTGACAGTCACCCAGGGACTGCATGATGACTCACAATCACTGGAGCTGCAGTGATATACAGCCCCAGTAGCTTGTTTAAAGTTAATATAGTTTCCCTGACATTTTCATCAGGCCTGGCTGACAACTCCAAAAATAGTCGTTGGGAAAGAGAATACAAACCTGGAAGAGAAACGGGAAAACATTGGAAATGCAGTGTTACAAGTTTATCATGTAGTAACCAGGACATGATAAACTAGAACTGTCACACAGGAGAGCTGCCATTTGGAGTGAGTGTTATCTGTGAGTGTTTTCCACTGTCATTGACAAAGCCTAAAGCTTTCCTTAAGGTCAGATCCACAAGCCTGGTAGCAGTGTAATATGGCTATCCTCAAGGAATAGCTTGGATTCCCTAGCTTTATGTATAAGTCTCAAAAGCTTCCCTGATGCTTTTCCTCTAAAGCTGAACTACAAGGAAAGCAGAGAAATAATACTTTTGATAGAAAGCACAGCAGGCTGACAGTCATTTTCTAGTATTAGGCTCCATCTTCTTTGGGTTTTTTTAAGTCAACATTTATATATAAAATATTATTTATAAATATTATCCATAAGTATTATTATATTAAATAATATTGCTATTTGTTTTAATTTATATTTTTTGTTTTTATCAATACTTTTGAAAAAAATCCACAAACTGGAATTTTTGTCTTTCTTTATTCATTATAAACCCAAAAGTTTTCAGTAGATTTGTAATGCTAAGCATTGTTCTTCTGAAACACAAAACCTGTTTATAATGTCACTAGCTTTTACTGTTCTGTTAGGATAGTTTGGTGTGCTTAGCAAAGATTAGAAAATGCTGAAATTGTTTTGAAAGGAAAAGTAGTACATCTTTGCCAAGTTTTGGTTGTTAAATGACCTTGAACACTGTGATGAGAAAATAGCATCTTAACATGGGGTATTTTTTATGTGTTTAATGGCAATTTAAAGAAAAATATAAGTAATAATCTGTGAATGTTAAAATTCAGAAGTGAAGATTATTAAGAGTTTAATGTAATCTAAATGGGTCTGTTGTGCACTTGCCCTTTTTCACTAGAAATTTTATACCTGAATTCATGTGTTAGCATGTTACACCTCAAAAACTGTGTGAAGTAATTCCTAAACCACAGTCTCAAAATGCACAAAAATTCTAAGAATTCATGCTCAGAACAAGGTGTTATTTTCAGCATGCATGAACACTGCTATTCAAAATCATCTCAGAAAATTGATCCAGAAGCAATTGAACCATAGATCTCTAAGAGACTGTTCAATACTACTCATCATAGCTGACATATGAACTTGTTTACCTCTAAGAATGGATTCTTTCACATAATAGATATTAAATCAGCAGTATTTCTTCGATGGAAAAGCTGCAGGAGACACCGTACAAACAAAATATAGCACAAGTTGTGATCATATATTTATTAGAAATGGAAAAAATGTAGCACATACCATGGAGGAATGTTCTGAGATGGACTGTTCTATTTTTAGATTTGAGAAAATACTAGGCACTACACTGCTTTTGTTTAGCTTGATAGGTTTGGCAGTTTTTGGCTGCTGATCTGTGACACAAACAGATTCAATTAAGCACCAAGAATTGCATTAGCTAGACATCTGAGACTTTTTACAATAAGAGTTGTTTTTTTGGCTTTTTTTTGTGAAAAAGAGATTATTAATAAAATGAAATTAATGCAACCTAGTGAAATTATAGTGCTTTAGATAAAGATGAAGGATAACATGCTTTTCATCTACACTTAGTACATTTTTACACCCATTTACCCTTTTAATGTGCAAGTGCAAAATATTAAAACTAGCTAACTTTTTTTTTAAACTCTTGCCGACAGTCAAATTGTTAAAACTGAAAGAAATCAAAGCACAGTCAGGAGTTTACTGATAATTAGATATTCTTGAATTTGAACTGTACTTCCACTATAAGCTAGCCCTGAGAAGTTGTTGAAACTGAACACCAGAAAAAAGATGAAAGCATTTAAGCAGGAATAGAAAGTATATTAATTTACCAAGGAAAACTAAATTACTATTAGGTAATATGCTGTTTAACAACTACTAGAGTTACCTTTCTTCATAGATTTACTTTCAATTTTATATTCAGTAATTCAATGATGACTCTTTCATACCAGTGTGTTGGGTTACAACAAATATTTCATACCACTAAATCCATGGAAAAAGTCTTTAAATGTTCCATTCTGGAAATTCAACACAATTTTCAGCATTTTGAGAACACTTATTTTGCTGAACGTAATCTTGCAGCCATACGAGAGTGATCTAGCTCATCTATTACTGTCAGAATTCTGCACTTTTCACAGAACCATGAAGAGGATTGATATAATGTGCTTTAAATTTGTCATCACTAAATAATCTAAAAAAGGCTGTGTCTCTTTCTGGATGTGACAAGCTGATCTGTCCTCAGCTGTTGTCAAGAATATTGCTAAATTTTGTTCCATTAGCCCATCTGCAATCACCATTCTTTTGACAGAAATTTTAGCTAAAAATGCAGTGTCCATTTTCTCACCCTGTTCTGTGGGCTTTTTATTAGAAAAGCACTGTTAATTGCTTTCATCTATGTGCTTTATTTTGCCTTCTGGTGTGACAGGTAGGAGTTAGAAAATTGTGACTCTAAGAGATAGTGAATTACTATTAGAAAGGGTGATGGTATAAATAGGAAGTTCCCTTCCAGAATAACAATGTACACATCATTGTAAGAAGGATACATCATACAGATTGAAAACAAAACAAAATGAAAACCACATAGTAAAAGGATGGGGGGTTTTTTGTTTTGTTTTGGTTTGTTTTTTTTTCCTCTAAGAAGACATGCTGAGTCAATCGGAATGCAAAAAATAGTTTGGTGTTGATAAAAAGAGATAAAATTGTTTTTTTCTGCAGGAAGTTTTCATCTACATTTCTATAATGGCACTTACGAATGCTTTTCTTAAGTACAGAAACCAGAGGACGTAATTTGCAAGACAAGAAAATGAATGCTCTCTCTAAGTAATGTTGTAGGCTATAAACTTTTCAACTGTGCTCATTAAGATGGTTTCATCTCAAAATTGTAACTTAAAAGCCATTGTGAAGATCATACAACTGCACTTCAAACAACACAACAGTTTTCGAAGCAAGAACTTTGTTGTCAAGCAAGAGGAAGTCAAACACAGTGGCACTGATTTTCACAGCCACATGCAATCATTCCAGAAGCTTTATCAATAGAATGTATTAATACTTATAGGAAAGTACAGTAGAAATATACAAACTTATAATAGTACTCCATTGAAAAATGAGTTTATTTTGCTCTGCTCTCTGGAGCTATACTTCAGATTTACTCCTCTCAGTGGTTGGGACAGGACATAGCCAGGACTGCTGATGCCAACTGACCCAAGGGATATCCCATACAATATGGCATTTAGAGCTGGGAGAAGGTTGGCCATGGGGGCTGCTGCTGGGGGACTGGCTGGGCATTGGTCATTTGGCTGTGAGCAATAGTTTCCAAATGCATCATTTGCCTTTCCTCTGCTTTTATTTATCTCTCTTTGTTGTTTTCCTTTTCATTCCATTTATTATGTTTTTTTTCTTTCAATTATTAAACTGTTTTTATCTCAATTCATGATTTTTCTCAGTTTTACCCTTCTGATTCTCTCCTCCATCTCACTGTCAGGGGATTGAAGGAGCAGCTGTGTGGTGCTCAGTTGCTAGCTGTAGTAAAATGACACCACCTGTCTTCTGGAGAACAGGACTCTCAACTAGCATGATTTAGACTGTCTAAGTGTTGAAAATATGAAACTACAATCTTCTGAAGAAGCAGAAGTACTTCTTAGCAAAAATACTATTAAGTGTTTTGAACAAAAATAAAATCACTAATTGTATTTCTTTAAAAGTCAGTGTATTACCTTTTGGGGAAAAAAGTCATTAAAAATGGCCAAATAAAATATATTAACATTCCTGAAATGCTTACTCCATTTCTTAAGCTAAGCTGCCTGACTTCCATTTTACTCTTCTTTGTACCCTGTTCATAAAACCACTGTTACTTTCACCTTGGTAGGTTTAGTTAGGCAGTGGATGGAGACATTATAATAACTGCAGAGAGATCACAAAATCATGAAAATGCAATGTAAAATTATCTCTGACCTTTCTTCCTCTCAGGGCTTTCAATACATCTTTCCACAAAAGTGTAGTGTGAGTTCTAAGAAACAATCAGAAGAGAAAACTGATTTTCAGGAATTTCTGATAAACAAATACGGAATGTAATATGATGATCCAATTCTGTGGATCTAAAGTGCAGATCTCGTATAGAATCCTGATGAACTTGTCTCAAAAAAGTACTTACTAAACCTGGAAAAGCTTTGTAGCAGGGCAGTAAGAATGGCATGGCCAGTTCCCATGGAAGGAATGACTAAACAGACCAGGTTTCGTGAGTACGGAGAGAGACTGCAAGAGACATATGACATGACACCTACAAAATGATGAGTGACAAGGCAAGGGCAAAGAGGGAGTATTTGATCACTATCTCTTCCAAGATATGAACTAGAAGGCATACAAAGAAGCTAACATACATGCAGTTTAAGGAAACAAGAGGAGCTTCCTAGTATATTAGGTAAGTAAACTGTGGATCTCCTTGCTGTAGAAGGTGGTGAATATTAAAACTTGACATGGTTCAATTGGAAACCAGACAAACTTGTGGAAGAGAAATCTGTTGATGATGTTCAAAAGCTTCTAGCTCAGGCAGACTCTGAGGTGCACATTGCTGGAGACTAAAAGAGTATTCAGGACCAGAATCAGTATATTTATAACCCGTTCTTATAGCCTTTGTTTAGGCATTCCCTCTTACCCACTGCCAAAGATGATACTAATCTTGCCCTGACTCGTTATAGCTCATTAGAAGTGTGCCCACCTCTTATTACCTGTAGCAGCACAAATATACATGTGGTACAATACAGCTGAACTTCAGATTATCCTGAAAGTCTAAATGATACTTAGAGAATTGAAATATAAAAGATTGGTGTCAGAGACTTGTCCTCTGCTCTTTAGCCAACTGTGGGACATCCAACACAACTAGTCGCAACATCAGCTTATGGGTTAGAAGAGAGGAAAGAATTTTTGTAAAGTAATAACAGCTAGCAATATCTTCTCTGTAAGCGGTTCTCCAGTGGCAGTCCTTCACCAGAAATATTAAATCAGGACTATGAAGCTGGGGTGGCACTGAGTCCTTGAGGATATTTGTTTTCCACTGTGCCTCAATGGAGCTAAAAAGAATAAAAGCCAAAAACATCCAAAACAGACTGTATACGTCTGATCACAAAAGACAACCCAGATGCATTTCTACACTAAATATTATATTTTAATAGTCCCTTTTTTTGTAATATGATCCCTGAGTAAAAAGGTGGTCCTCCTTAAAGCAAGCTGGTCCTGCTATTGCCACAGAGGTGTATGTTTTCTCCTTCAGTGAAATTATTTTTACCATTTATCCAAAACATTAAATGATGTTTATTAATTTATGCATCAAATATTTGCATAAATTTCTTACTTTCCACACTTTTTATAAAGTAGCTTGCTTAAAAAGTCTTTAGGAAATTGTTAATACATTTGTAACAAGAGCTATCTGCTACTTGTTCCTTTATTTTTTAACTTTCCATTTTATTTCCTTTTATACATGTGACATTTATCAAGGCATTTTAAATTATTACAAGGCATTCAGTTGTTATATTAGATCATCTGTAGCTGCATCAAACATCTATTTTTTACAATCATGGCAACTATGACAATGTCAAGGTCCAGAAGAAAGTAATAGTAATGAACATTGATATAACTGAGACATTCTGTAAGATTAAATTTGCAAACAGACATCCCTATGAGATCAGTTTTACCCTTTCTAATGTTTCACAAAAATCTATGAATCTGAGTTCTCATCTGTCAAATAAAAGAGTGCTGTTACTGATACCGCTGGGTAAAACAGGATTTCATATTAGTCATCTACCTGGAAAAGATGTTGACTCGTGCAGGCAGTGGCTATCAAACTAAGCTTAACACAACCATCTCCACTTCCCTCAAGACTTCTTTTTTATTTTGTGTGTGAGAATTTGCTCATGGTTTCTATATTTATTCAAATAATAGTGACACTGTAGAATGTCTTTCTTTCAGGTTACATTAGTAGACTTCTTACTGATGGAAATTTTAAAACGAATTTGAGCTCAATTCCAGTTTCACACAAGTAAATGTGTAAAACAGCCTTTTATCCATAAATTGATTTAAATAAATTGGTAAGAATAATTGTGCAACAGTTTTTTAGAGGCACAGTTTGTATGATAACCCAAACCATCACCGTATACTGTGTATTTTAAGAAATCTCCTAATGGGATTCATAAAGATGACCTCCAAGACCAGACGTCAAAATCAAAGAGGATTGTAAAGCCATCACACGCTAAATACACTGACACCCAGATGAGAGAAAACCATTAGTACAATAATTAAAATTAATTAGGATGAAACCAGTCCAACAATCTAAACAACAGCAGTATCAATCAAGCTTATCCACAAGAAGTTTTTGTCTACTGGGAATAACCAGGTTTCAAAATCACAAGACCTCACTGCAACATAAATCTAGGAGCCCTGACTGGGTATAAAAATCAGTAAAAGAATAAAAAGTCTCTGTTCTATGCATTCTGTGTCAGTGATGAGTACAATTACAGCCCACAGATGCTTTCTTTTCATCAGAAGGCCTCAAAGTTCAGCCAGCTTTAGGGAAAGATGAAAAATAACATTGCTCAGTATTATTCGTCAATATCTTAGTAGAGAAAAGGAATAAAGCATGTGTTAAACAAGCACAAATTTTCATGGTAATAGAGAACTGACAGAGAAGAATTGTATACGGAATGGAAAAAAATGTTAGATAGCCTTGATCAACACACAAGCCATGCACTCAGGAATTTTTTCTGGGTGTGAAAGTCCTCAGTCTTTCAACCTAACTGTTTAGATGTACTGGGTCTTTGGAAATTACAGTTCTGAAAAAAAAGTTACTTTCCTAGATGAGAAATAGGCAAAAGAAAAAATACTTTACTTAACCATCAAGGAGATAGTGGTATTTCAGCAGTTATTCAGCAGAACAATTTGAAATCTTGTGAGGAAAGGCATAACACATTATCATTTCAAATTAACATCACTCATTATTGTCACTAACTTGCCGCAGAGAGAATGGTTTATTATAGTGGAACTATATAATTCATGCATTAATATGTACACTCTGTTGACCAAATTTTTTTTTTTCTCCTTAGTGTCGACCTAAGAATTTCCTCCTTCTCAGAGTTAAAATCAGCCCTAGCCCTAAAGCTTCAACGTGTAGGTCAAAAGAAAGAGTTCATTCTCACCTTTGGAAAATCAAGGGCAGGTTGATTCGAGAGATCATGAAACTCCTAGATTGCTCCATTCCACTATAACAATTAAAATAATCCAAGTAACAGAATAATAAAAAAAGTTATATGTTCAGACTAGAAATACGTTGGACTGAGAGTGTCTCACTCTGATTTTTAAACTCCTTTGATTTCCTATGTTGCTCAGTCGACATGTGAGTTAGGACTCCGTAATCATAAGACAACTATAGCACAAGGCATACGGTGTGTGATAAGTCCAGAAATGAGTATCACAGAAACACATAAGTGGAAAAAAAGTTACTTTAGACTAATGTACAAAAGAACTACTTTTAGTGACCCAGTGTGATTTTATTTTAGTTGTGAGCACACTTAAAGGGTTCTGTTTGCATAGATGACAATTTGAAAGGAACTGTGTAAGTGTAGCAGGTTCAGCAGAGCTACTACATGCATGGCAGTGCCATGCCAAGCGTGTTCCAGAAAGGGTCATTTGTACATAGTGTAAGAAGCTTCCTTTCCACTAAAGGATGTATTTGGAAGGAAAAAGGGTTTTATGATGACCATAGGTTTCTACATTTTATCAATGTCTTACACTTCGTGTCCAAACTGAAAATTAAATCTCACATTCCAAATCTCCTTCCTTCCTCCAGGTTCAACATTTCCAAACGTCACATCGGTTCCAAGCATCAAAGCACAAGGAACATCTACAGACCTAGAGAAATATGTCACGGGGTAGATAACAGACTCAGCAATGTGTCAGCAATCGTCTTCACAGCAACTATTTTACAGGATAGGATAAAGCCATCAAGCTCAGGGTGGTTTACTGCATGCATTTTCACATGATGCATTATCCCAGAACATTTAAAACAAACATGCAAGTCCCAGGAGATGGAAAGGAAAGAGTAAAAAAAACCAAAAAAATAAACAAAAGCAAAGCACTCATTCTAAAAATTTGAAAAACAAAATCACAAGACCAGATACAATTAAGATGTAATTTCCTGTTGTGCCTATATTACTCATTTTCCCTCATGAGTCTCATTAACTTTAATGGTACTTTTGCTATGGCTTAGGGGACTGTTCATACCAAACTATTTTGTGGCATATTCTGGATAATTGGGTTAATATGGATTCAAAATCCACCGTCACAAAGGTCCTTAAACAACTAATATTGTAGCAGAAATATTGGTACCTGAATAAGCAACTGTAATTAGTATTTCAATTACATTGTGTTCCCTGATTAATTACACATTTTACAAAAATACCGCCTCTCCTGAAAGTGAAAGATCAAGGTCTCCTGGGTGAAAGGAGGAGAGAATTGCACACAGAGAATTCAGCATTAAGTTTTCGGATGAGTCTTCACATTCTGCCATGCTAAATTTCTCACAAAGCCATGACCATCATTTCAGTAGCTTGCCTAATGCTTTTCTGTAACACATCCCCGAAACAACAAGTTCAGAGAACACATTTTGTGCCAGAAGCTTGATGGATATTATGTTAAAGGGTGCACGTTATCTCCATGTACACTCAAATTTATTAAGTTGCAGTCTATAACCATGAGACAGTTTCATGGAGCCTTTGCTTTATGGCAAGAAAAAAAAGACATTAGTGTTCTTCTACAAGACTAAAGAGAGATGGAGTCATTAGTATTTTTACAGCAACCTAGTCAATCCAGTGATTTAGTATCAAGTTTGCACACTCTTTAATTATGAAGTTCACAGAAATATCACATTACCTGAAAACCAAAAGACAAATTCCCTCCTAATGTAGGTCTGCTGAGAGCTATTTCCATGGATAATTTGACCCTAAATTCTCAGCTCCACTGACTACAACAAGCTGCCTAATTCACATAGTTATTTTAAATTAATAGCTATCTGTTCCTAAAACAAGAAGAAAGTGCTTCAAGAATTTTCATGAGGACAACTGCCATCCAGAAAAGCCAGAATAGGCATTTAATCCCACCTCAACCATTTAGATCTCCATGCAATTCCAGCAGGCATGCAGGAGCTGAGGGGATGCTAAAAGATGTACAATGCACATCTTTGCTCCAGGACTGAAAAGGAGAGAGATTGGTTGTGTGAGAGAGCTGAAAGAGGAGCTTAGGTAATGTCTTCTTACAGCTCAAAGGAGACAGAGGAAAGCAAAGGGAAAATTGGAAGAACTCAAGTTCTTCCTAGGCTCAGGCATGAGTCTAAGACCAAGTTATGAATAGGTGGCATATTTTTATTTTATCAGTTTTTGAGAAAAGTTTTTTCTCTTTTAAATGTGTCTGTATTAACTTTTTAAAGCCTGTTCTGAACACATGCCCTGAAGATAGATATCAGTGTAGTTTTGACTTGATAGATGTGAAAATCCAAGCTGAGAACACTTCAGTCAAGTGCAGAACTGCAAGGTCAGATGACACTCAAATAAAGGGAGATACAATTGGATTTTGCCGTATTGATCAGCAAAAAAATCAGCTTTTTAGTTAGATGTGAGTTATTGAACACAGATACATCATTGCATTGCCATAATAACAAAGGAGACAATGAAAACTGACTACTGTTACTTATGCTTTCCAAATATGTAAAGTATTACTTCTTATAAATAATAAAATATCCTGTCTACTCTAGACACTTAAGTGGCAAGTAGATAATGGAGCAAACATACATATATTAAAGCATTAACAACCACATAAAACTGGAAGAAATGCTTGAAATTCTTGGTTCTTGAGCAAACTGAAGCTCATTCTCCTTCTTTGGTTGTGTTTTATTCAAAATGCCTATCTGGGACTCCAGAAACAATCAGTTGTAGAAACTTTGACAACTTTTTCCTGATTTTCAACATTTCCTCATCCTAAGGACTGCAAAAT
Source organism: Cephalopterus ornatus (assembly GCA_013396775.1). Taxonomy (NCBI): domain Eukaryota; kingdom Metazoa; phylum Chordata; class Aves; order Passeriformes; family Cotingidae; genus Cephalopterus; species Cephalopterus ornatus. The sequence continues at coordinate 12,521 of VZRE01001230.1, forward strand.
TATATCTGTTCTAAATTAAAGGAATGAATGCAGAATAATATTATATAATAATTAAAAAATTATGAATCCTAATCTTGAAGTGATGCTTAGTGTATTTCATGTTTTGCCTTACCTTTGAACTACAAGTCTGTTTGGTTTAAAACATATCTACTTTGTATTTCTATTTCTGTAATAATATATACATTCAATTGGTTTTGGTTTTGGTTTTCTTTGTTGTTTTTTTATTATGCACCACAGCTAGCAAATTCTAATTAAAGAAACAAGAGATGGGAATTAAGATCTGAGTATGTCATATTGTCCCTACTTCATGCTGGATGCAAAATTAAAGCAAATATTTGTACTGCCATATTCTATTGCTATTTGTAGAGTTCTGCAAATCCACACACAACTACAGAAATCTGAGATATACGAAAGTCAGCACTTGCAAAGGCTTTAGTGTGAAGAATTAGTTTCTACAACCTTTACTTAGGAAAGACAGTGTCTCCTTGTCTGTGTGACCCTGACAAGACTTCTGTCAAGGCTTTGGAAGCATATGTTTGTATGCAAGAAGGCATGCCATGTTACAGTATTCCTCCACAGCACAAGAAATGGAAGCAGAACTGTAGAAGTCCTGGAGGGTCCTTTGGCTCATGTACTGGTGGCCAGGACCACCTTTGGACACAGGCAATGTAGGCATTACCAAGCAATAGCTATTTGCAAGCAGGCTCTATTGTCATTTTGACACTTCAATTTCATTTCAAAGCCCTAGAAAGTCAGGTTAGAGCCGGATGCTGGGGTGAGTTTGTATAACTACTACTAGATGAGGAGGTCCTGTTTATCTTCAGTGGTGAACAACTCTAACTGTTCCTCTAACAGTGGTGGAAATAAGAAACCCAAGTTTTTTGTACTCATCACAGCTGCTCCTCTGATGTCTTTTATGAGAATTAGCTTCACCATGGCCACCCATCCTTTGCTGATAACACTCAAGTTGGCATGTGCCTTTTAAGATTCTGATTGGGTTTTGGCTGTAACATTCAGAATGTGGTTGTGCAGGTTGAAGTCAATTTATTCCTGGAAATGAAGTAAATTAAGTGCTACAACTGGGGAGCTGCAGGACTTTCTTCAGGGCAAAGCCAGCATACTGGCAGGCTACTGTGACAGACTTGTTTTTCATGTACTATTTTAAAGATAAGAGGGCATTTAGCTCACTATTCCTAACAAAAGCTAAAATTGAGTGTGGTGCTAAAAAGTTTCAGCACTTATTCACAGCTTCAAGATGTGGCATTAGAGGATTGGCTATTTTTAAACAAGACAATCCATATATACTCTGCAGAAGTGTTGGCAAATTTTCACAGAATCACAGAATCATGGAATATGCTGAGTTGGAAGGGACCCCTAAGGATCATCTAGTCTGACTCCTGGCCCTGCACAGGACCATCCCCAAGAGTCACACCATGTGCCTGAGAGTATCATCGGATACGATTCTTGAACTCTGTTGGGCTTTGTGCTGCGGCCACTTCCCTGAGGAGCCTGTTCCAGTGCCCAGCCACCCTCTGGGTGAAGAACCTTTTTCTAACATCCAACCTAAACCTCCCCTGACACAACTTCAGGCCATTCCCTCGGGCTCTGCCACTGGTCACCACAGAGTGTCTGCCCCTCTTCTTTCTCTCATGATGAAGTTGTGACTGCATTGAAGTCTCCCCTCAGTCTCCTCTTCTCCAGGCTGAACAGACCAAGTGACCTCACCTGCTCCTCATACGGCTTCCTCTCAAGGCCCTTTACCATCTCTGTTGCCCTCCTTTGGACACTCTTTAATAGCTTAATATCTTTCTTATGTTGTGGTGCCCAAACCTGCACGCAATATTCAAGGTGAGGCTGCACCAGTGCAGAGCAGAGCAAGATGATCCCCTCCCTTGACCGGCTGGTGATGCTGCGCCTGATACCCCCCAGGACACGGTTGGCCCTCCTGGCTGCCAGGGCACTTCTGACTCATATTCAACTTGCCATCAACCAGGACCCCCAGGTCCCTTTCCACAGCACTGCTTTCCAGCATCTCATTCCCCAGTCTGTACATCCAGGGTTGCCCCATCCCAGATGCAGAATGTGGCACTTCCCCTTGTTGAACTCCACGTGGTTGGTGATTGCCCAGTCCTCTAATTTTTTGAGGTCTCTCTGCAAGGCCTCCTTGCCTTCCAGGGAGTCAACAACCCCTCCGAGTTTTGTGTCATCTGCAAACTTGCTCAGTATCCTTCCAGTCCTGTGTCCAAGTCATTTATGAAGGTAGTGAAGAGCACAGGGCACAAGGTGGAGCCCTGCGGAACCCCACTAGTGACAGGTCACCAGTCTGATGTTACTCCAGTTACTATTACCCTCTGTGCTCAATCCGTGAGCCAATAGACAGTACTGAAAGCTTTACTGAAATCCAAAAAGATTACATCAACTGGCTTCCCTTGATTAAGTAGGTGGGTTACCTTGTCATAAAAGGAAATCCGGTTGGATAAGCAGGTCTTTCCTCTCATGAAGCTGTGCTGGCTGTGACCAGTGGCTGTGATGACTTTCAGATGTTTTTCAATACTTCCAGAATAATCTTCTTCATAACTTTACCAGGCACTGAAGTGAGACTCACAGTCCCATAGTTTCTTGGGTTCTCCTTCTTGTCTTTCTTGAAAATCAGGACGTGTGCCAACTTCCCGTTAGCTGGCACCTCTACAGATTCCCAATACTGCACAGAAATCAAGAGAGGTTTTGTAATTACATCAGCCAGCTCTTTGAGGGTTCTGGGATGAATTTCATCAGGCCCCATAGACTTGTGGGGATCCAGCTGGAGCAGCAGATTCTGCAGAATTTCAGGCTTGATTGACATTTGATCATTCTTGTAGTCATGGTCCTCCAGCTCAGGACACTGACCCCACCTTGGTCCGTCATCTGTGTTGAAGACAGAGGCAAAGACAGCATTAAACACCTCTGACATGTTGTAAGGTGACCATCCTCATCCTGTAATGATCTGAGGATATATTCCCTAGTGCCATTAATATATTTGAAAAAACTCTTTTTCCTGTCTGCCACATTTCTGGCCAGCTTCAACCACAGTAAAGTAAACAAGGCTTAAATTATTTGCAGGTTAACAGACTCTGAGATGAGCCCAGGGTACGAGCCATGCCTATGAGATTTCTGAAGGAGTCCCTTGTATCCTCCAGTATTGGAGTTATGTGACAAAATAGAATTATTTTGTAAAGTGTTTCTGCTATCCAAGTTGAACTATACTGAACACTTCATGGCACTTATAATACCTGAAATTATAGATACGCTGTTTCACTGATTATATGTTTGTTCTGCAGTATCTGCAATATATAAATAAGGGTTATTCAAAATCCCTGTCTGAATTATTGGATGTAAAATTGATTTCAACTAAAGAATTCTTTTCCTTTTGTTCTGTTAAGGTTGCTATTTTTTTGGTGTGAGAATTTTTTCTTTTGAAGCTGAAGTGTCAGCACAAAGACCAAATATTTCCACTATGTTTGAATTCCATACTGCTTCATCATAATGACTGTTTTCTTTCTGCCATCATTTACACCCCTTGCTATGAATGACCTTCCCCACTGGTTTGTTCTCCTGAGAGCATTGTATGATCGCTGTGATTCAGCTGCTCTCTTCTGCTCTCACTGGAGTGATTGTGAGATAGACTGAAATGTTAATGTCTTAAACACTGGCAAAATCATAGAAAGACTTTTTGTCAAAC
>VZRE01001231.1:0-16490 GCA_013396775.1 Cephalopterus ornatus
CCTTCTCTCGGATGGATGGCCTTACAGGGAGCAAGCTCCATCTACCCGTGTCTGAAGTTAGAGTTTTCCTTCTCCTAGGATGACTGCCAGAAGGCTAGTGAGCCCATCCTGCCCATGGACACATTTTATCGGACCCTTCAGTTTTGACCTGTCTGGCATGGGAGACCCTACTGGAGGCATGTACCACCACCAGCACAGCTCACAACCTCATAAGGGCCTCTCACATTTAGAGCAATCAAAAATGAGGTTTACACCAGTCTCCCAGGAAGAAGCTGGTTTATTTATTTATTAATGATATCAGTCTGTCAATTACTCTGAGTGCTCACAGGCTACAGATCAAATGAGCATAGAACATAGCCTGTCTCTTTTGCCACATCTTGACACAAAGATGCCACAGCAGCCATCTCTGCAACGCCACTGTTTCGTGGATAGGAAGTGTATGAATGTCATGTTAAACTCTGGAAGGGAAATGTAATACCAGGAGCAGTTTCATGATTCAGGCACAAAGAATTCTGCAGTATATAACAATGAGAACTTTGAACCTTATTGAATCTACTATTATTCAGTAAATAGTTAAAAGAAGTGGTGTATTGTTAGGTTTTGTATCCTCACTTCAGGGAAGAACAGGTATATTGAAATTTCTGAATTGCACCTCAAATCCCTTTGCAGAGTATTTAGTCAGCTGAGAGATTTTTCTCTTTCTCATGTTAAAGGTAATGTTTTATGTTTGACCTTTAAAAAATGAAGTTGTTTCTTTGACATAAACAAAACCAAGCCCACTGAAGAAGTAGCTGTAAATGCCAAAGAAAGTAAAATAAGTGAAATGTAGGTAACTTTGGAGAACAACTATTTTTATTAAAGACTACAGTTTGACATATTCAGTTTTTTCTATCTGGCAACATTTGTTTCTGAGATTTGCTTGGTTTTTTTTGCTTGCTGAGGTTTTTTTCTTAGTAACTGAAGTCGCAAATGGTGAGACAGTATGAAGTAGCTTTTATTAAACATTAATTAAAATAGATTCTATTCTTTCAAATGAAAGAAATAATGACAGTGCCTAAAACATTCACACCTGAGAAAGGGACTAATGCTTAAGAGAAGACCTTTTGCTGGTGTAAATTGACTTGAACAGAATAAATTTAATCAGTATCAGACAAGCCAGGCCAGAGTCTAAGTTAATCAGGAATACCATGAGCCATGTCAATTACACATGACAAGAAGTAACTGGTATACAGATCACTTTTGTAAACTGCACAAATTTTGATTCCTGTGGTAGCTTTGAGACCTGATTTTGATCTCCCACCACTGCTAATACTGTGCTTTTTGGTTTTTTATTTGGCAAAACTAAATGCAACATACACCTTATATCTAGAGATGACTGTGAGTCTCCCAATATCAAAAAGACACTGTAAAATTACATAGGGCAGCTTGTCTGCAGCCCTGTCATGGGTGTCTGCTTCATGAAAAGTAAGAGTAATAGTTACAAAAAAAGTGCATATAAAACTAAGTGTGTTCAGGGCTTTATCTGGAAAAGGCACTCCACTCATTCAAAGCTCTTTTCTACAGCAAGTCAAAGTGACTGTTTTCCACAACCAGCTCAGAACACAGAGCACATTTACCATCTCCTCATGCTGCAAGAAAATTATTTTCTCAGTGTGATACCCAGCCTGTCAAAAACCTCCTTTGAATTAATAAAATATATTAGAATCTGTGAAGTTCTGTGTAGCAGGGCAAAAATTTTTATTCTGGGTTAGTGAGAGAGAAATCTGTGTTTTTTTCATTATGACAAAAAGAGGTGAAGGCCATGTCTTCTGTGTATCTTCAAGACCAGCATATTGGGTATGTAAGTGGGATACAAATTGTCATTAAGTAGACTGGCCATTAGAGGCCTCAGTTTTAGTAAAGGGTGACACAGGATACAGTGACTCCAGAAGGTTCCCAACTACCTTCACAGGAGTGGTAGTATTTATTTTAATCCTCTCAATTTTATGAGTTAAGTGAAGAGTAAATTTGTCTGAAAAAGATCTGATAATGTGGATCTGAGACCTCAGGGAATATATAGTTGCATAAAGGTGGCAACTGAAAGTCAGAAAGACACTGTTCACTTTAATCAATATTTATGTGGGTAAATGCTACCCAAACTCTGGAGGACCAAATGTGCATGAAGTTGGCTAAAATTTTACCAGGCCTGTCAGAACATCAGTGATGCTTGTATCTAGACATGTTCTCTTATTAAGGAGTGTCATTCTGGCTTGTATATTTTGACTGCTTCTAAGCTATGTTTATGGTTTATTATAAATATTTTCACATAAATTTGTCAGCCAGCAACAGTAAAATCAACAAACTCTGATGACTGCTATCATGTCCGCATAAAACCAGTTGTTTTTTTCTTTTTTTTTTTTTGCTCTTAATTGCAATGATGTGGGTTTGAGTCTTCTTTAAAACTCTGGAGTAACAGAATATTTATGTCATCTTTCACATGAAATTATTTATATGAACAAGGGCTTCTTTAAAAGAAACTTCTATGAAAAGCTCTAAGTCAAACCCCAAAGCCCAGAAATTACTTTAAAATATTTTCACATTTCAAATATCTTCCTACTTGTCAGTAAATATAACCATACTGTATTTCAAACATTACCAAACAACTTTAAAATTTTATCCTGCTTTCTACTCAAATGAAGCTATGCTTGTTTTAAATGTATCTATTATATGTTTCACAGGCTTGTTACAGAAAGACTTAGTTTTCTTTTGGGTATTTTTTCAGGGACTTCATTTAAAAACTAAACCAGCATTTTAGCTGTTTCATGTGGAGTTGTGGCCCTGATCAGTGCTTTTGTTTTTTCTGTAGTAATTAAACTGTGGTTTTAATTAAACTGTGAATAGAGTTAAAGGGGAATTTATTACAGAAATTTGTGCCACAGTTTCTGACTCCTTCTTGATGCAAGCAGTGGTCCTTTGCTCACTTCTTATTGAAGCTGGTCTTCTGCCAAGCTTGTTTCCAGGTATGGATTGGACATCCACCTCCTATTAGCATTTTCCTCTACCAAAAGATAAGTAGCTTTGACCACTGAACCCACAATAAGGTACAATGAGATGTGGAGCTGTTGCAGACAAATTGTTTTCATTGCCAATTTACTTGACTTGATCAGACTATGTTGAAAGTTCTTAAGTGCAAATTCAAGGTTTGAAGATTTATCTTCTAGCAGTTTTATTATAAAAGCAATTTGTAAGAGGGTGACAGTTCTTAATTTCTTTTCTATCTAGTAATTGTGAAAGTCCTGCTTTTAGTTAACATTTGGTGTTCATTATTATAACGCAGTTGTTTTGCAGTGAAAGACTTAGTTGAAACAGGTAGCAGGTATTCATGTGATTTAATTTTGGCTTTGACAGTGGTGCATAGCATAGCCTGCTGAGTAGGAGCACTGAAGCCTTGGTCACTGGAAACACAGGGTATAGTAATGTAGGAGGAATTTAGACTTATCAGTGTCTAAGCTTTGTAAAATTCTTAGTTTATAGATTATTTAAAATTTTTATAAATTCTAGGTCCAGGTAGCCTAGAATCACATTAAAATAAATGCAGTTTGTGACAAGAATGTGTGTGAGTTGGATGATATAATAGTATCTGGAACAACATTACTGTCCTGAAAGCAGTGAGATTTTATGCAAGGTCAGTGATCAGCAATCAGTTGAGTTCTCAAAGGTTTATGGTTGGGTAGTCCTATATGTTTATTCATGGTGTGTGGACTTTTCTGAGCTGGGATGGTGGGCTTTTTTGTTTGGATATATTTGATGACAGTGAGAAGGTTCATGCAAGAGGCTCCAGCTTCTCTCGTGTATTGAGACTGCAAAAGGAGAGATTTGACTTATAGTAGATTGTCCCACTCAATGACTAATAAACTGAATCATTAACAGAATGAGAGGAAAATGGGAGTTTAATCCTGCAGACGCAGTGCTTGCCTGAGTACAGGTATGACATATGACTGAAGGTGATTTATAAAGAAGTTATAAATCAGAGGGGACAGGGTGTGGAGAATTAAAGACTGCTATAAATTCTGATTTACCTGTATTTCAGTAAACTTGACAAATAGCAATGAAGTTTGTTCGCTTCTGGAATGACTTTTTGGGTTGTTTTCCATCAGATTTGCAAGACCTAACCAGACTTGTAACAGATCAGCAAATTTGATCTAACATTTGAAGAGGGGACCTAGACTAAAGCTCACTGAACTCTTCTGACAGAACTTTTAGGTTGTTAGACACACTTTTGGAAAGTGATTTTTTTTATGCCATGTGTACCCTTGATTCATAATAAGCTACTACTGCATCACGTATGTTCTTTCCACTCTGTCAGGTGCCTCTGTGATGACTGAAACCAGGGATAAAGCACTGAAAGTGGCTGAGCCAGGTGAGCTTGAACTGAAGAACTTTTAGGAACATAGCCCTTGCATTCAGCTGAGAATTGGGCCAATTGTAATGATGCAATAAAGTCACTGATTGTGAAAATTAAGCACCTGCTGGGATTTTCAAAATCATTACTGTTCTACTGCTAGGTGTAAGCACCTTTACAAATCAGGCCCTGGTCTTGACATTTGCATCTAGGTGCCTGCCATGGAAATCAATGGAGTCTGAGTATAAGCATGGAGAACAACACAGGCCCACTCTTGGATTCTGGGTTCTTTTTTTTCTTTTTTTCTTTCCAGTGATTGCTATTAAAAGAGTGTAGCTTAAAAATACAAATAGCTGTCTGAATGCTTGCAAGGTGTTGATGTGAGATGTTTTAGGCTACACGAGACATCTAACTTGTGTATTCTGAGAGCTCATGAAAGTGTTAAAGAAAATGTAAATGCTTAACTTCAGTCCATTGATTCACATCTGTTGGTTGTAGACAAAATAGGCTGGTGAAGACAGTTTCCCTTTCTATCCCATCCCCCTCGGTGTTTAGTGGACATGGAGGACAGCAATTATTCACCTCAACTTTAATCTTCAGACCTTGCAGAACTTTTGCTTCCTAAATGTGTATTTGGTCCTTCCATTTTAGCAGTTTGATGCTAAGAAATGCTGAACAGTTTCACTTCCTAAGGCAATCCTGGCTGAATTTTCAAAGACACTTGAGCATCTGCCACTTTTTTTTTTGAAACTAACTGTAAACACCCAGTTTTCAAAAGCTTTGCCCTGCCCATAGCACAATGTGGTATGGGGTAACATGAAGGAAAAGTGGATTTCTGCTTTGCCTGGGTGTTCTTTCATAACAGATGATTCTTCTTCTTTCTTTGCTGAAGTATTTTGCTTTGTGCGGCATAATGAGAGGGAAAAGTAGTTTTCAGGCTTTCTCTAGTATATGAAAATAACCATTGGATGTCAGACAGGCTTGATTCAAAGAAGCGAGACAATCTCTAGTGCAAAAGAAACCAAAAAATTGCTTTGCAATGTTCTTATAATCCTGAGTTAAAACATTTTGCTTACAATAGTGACTAAAGGAATTTTACATCATAGTGATTTTACTTTGTTTTCTGTTTAAAATAAAAGATGCTTAACCTTAAATAAAAGATGCTAAACCAAATTCTATAAATTTGTTAATATGGCACAATCTGTTTTATTTTAATTTGATTTGGTAATTAGAACCAATAGGGAGAAATAAGAAATGTATTGGAATATGTATGTTTTTCTTCAATTAAAATTTTGGTGCTACAGTGTGTAATAGAAACTTCATTTATGATAGTATCTAGATAATGTGTCAGATCTGTAACAACTGATGGCTACAGGCACCTCCAGTGTAAATTGCTGCAGTTCTACTGATTGTATTGGTGCTGACTTGGATGACATCAGCTGATAAGATAGAGAAAAATGTTCTGGAATTTTATTTGATTTTGAAAAGGAAATCATCTAAGAAAGCAAGCAGAAAACACTGGATATGAGTTGATCATTAGACAAACGGTTTAGATAATGGATTTGGTGTTGTGGAGGGTCTGGATATATATGTGTGCGTGTGTATATGTGTGTGTATTTAATTTTGGAACTTTAAGGATAAAGGGATCAATACTTTGAATCCTTTATTTCAATAGATGGCTAATTGGTTTTTAGGGTAGAACTATAGTGAAAGGGTAACACATGAGATCATTTTTTGTAAAACCAGCATGAGAGGTAGGAGAACAGCCTTGGCATCAAAGGATACAGGGAGAAAGATTCCTTGGTCAGCAAGGTGCTAATGGAGAAATCTAGCTGATAAGCAAATGGGCTGGGAAATCCTTGTTTATGGCTTAAATATGACGATATGATGGAGGCCTGGAAGAGGTGCGTGACTCAAATGTTGAAATCCACAGCATAGAAAGCATCAGGTGAGAAAACAGTCAGACTGTTGCTTTTTGTCATGTATAAATCAGAAGCAAATGATCTTGAAAATGTAGAATTGAATCCCAACGAGTGAAATGTGGTGTAGTGGTACATAGGGCCGGCAGCAAATCACCAGATAGCTGTTAAGAAAACCATTTATCTTAGATCTATCCCTGATATATAGAAAATTGTCCTCTACTATCACTGGAAGTGTCTTGTGGAACACATTTTACCAGCACAAATGCCTCTGTGGATTAGGAAGAAGATTCTGTAAAGTTGCCTGACTCTAAAAAGAGTCTGTTCAACTTTGGAATTTTTTTTTGTGTTGTTTAATAATCTTGTAACATTTGGAGAATTCCAGAGACAAAAGTAATGCTAAGTTTAAAGGATAAATGGACTTCCTGTGAGTAAGTCTGTTATCCATACCAAGGGAATGGCTGATGTGAAACTTGATTGATAAAGAGTTTAACAAGTGTAATATAATGAATGCTAATGTACATGGATTTGTGGAAAAGAGATCTTAACAATTTAGACATCACTTTTTTGAGGTTCCATGTCTGGTTGATAAAGGTGTTGATTTGAAGTCTGTAATAAATGTTGTCAGCGTCCAAAATGTTGTCAGACCAGATACTCTTAGATATTCCAGGCACAGAGAGTATAATGCTTAATGTCAAACTTACTTATTTAAAGGTATTTGATGCTACATGCGATTTTTGATTTAGCAGAGTGATACAAAATATACTGAAAACACAATGCAGATGTAAATTATGTTTAGAAAAATGTAACAACTGCAATAAATTTGTTTATTTAAATAAACAAATCACAATACCAATGTGATTCCCTTTACTGGTCTTAACATGCTGGGTGGGCGTCCTCAGTTGCCAGGAAGGAATATGTGAGTTGAAACCAGCTCAAGCCTGTTCTTCTGTTTGAAAATGTTTTGTTAGTTCCAGTTGAGCCTTGTAATCACTTTCTTCATCCTGGTCTGCCTTACTTAGGGGACCAGTTAAGTCACCACTTGGTCCACTCAGCTGTTGACTGCTCTTTCTCAGTCAGAAGCCACATTCTGGTCCCCTTTGTGTGGAGATCACTACTGTGATCACACAAAGTCAAGTGCTTTGTGTTTTTCTCTGAGCTTCCTGGGCACAAAACCCTTGCCCATCTTTTCTTAGTGTTGGTCAGTTGTAGGGGTTCATTCAGAGACCCACCGCCTTAGGGATTTAGTCAGTCACAGATGTCTGCAGGGGTTTGAATTCAATACACCATGGCATTTTCATTAAAAAATACTGTTTCCATGGCTCACAGTAAGCAGAATAAAACAGGCAAATGTGTCTCAGAATATATTTGTAAAAGACAATAGATTTTACCCATCTGCATTTCTTGGTGGAGTGCCTAGAGGGACTGCTTTTTAACTGTCAGGTATTTTACATTTTTGTTTTATTCTGCAAGTGAAAATGCAAAATCATCACAAATATAAGTCTGCAGAAAACACCAGTTTGGGAGAAGTGGGTCACTGTCAAGGAGAACAAGCTCTGAGTAATGCTGAATTACTCAGTAAGCCAAGCACAAGGAGACAGTATGGCCACACGTAAAACTGGGCTTGGGAATCTCTGTCCTGTGGAAAAATGTAATGACACAGACCAGCTGAAAAGGACTTTGGAGGCTAATATAACAGCTGGATTTAAGAGCAGATGAATATAAGACTGAAGTGGAGAACGTCATGGTGCTTGTCACGTGGTAGCAAAATGCATGAGCAACTTATCCCCTGGTGTGTTCTCCATTGCCAGAAATTTTCATCAGCAGGGGCTATTTCTTTAAAAAATACCTAGTTCAGATTAACTTGAGAAAATGTGGTTTTGCATACCAGCTCAGACCCACATCTCTCATCAGTCAGACCTCCTGTGTGAAGAAAAACTGTTTCTCTCACTCTTAGTTTGTGAAAGCAATGGACAAGGTAACCTTTACAGTGTGGCTGCATAGATTATTTTTGCTTACCAGGGCAAAGCAAATAATGTCCCACTACAAAGCAAATAATGTCCCACTGTTTTTCTGAGGGGGTGATTTGGCTATCAAAATTTACATGGTATGTCAGATGTATGCCTACAGTATCGAGATTTGGTAAGGTTTTGATAGTATTGTAGGAAAATCCTGGTTGTTGTACTGCTTCTCAGCTGGATAGTGTTTCCAGTGTTGACTTCTTTCTGCTGTTCTACCACATCAATCTCTTTTTATAAGCTGTTAGATGCCATGTAGATGTAAATTTTTTATCTAGTTGAGGGTCTGTATCATGCCTTTTACAGAAAGCTGATGCTCTGCTTTCCCTCCTTCTCTTTCTCTTCTTCAAACTGCCTCCATCTAGTTGTCATCACTAAATTATGTTCAACCAATATATAACTTTTATTTGCTACAAGTTCAGTTTGTTTTCAGTTCCTTCTTGTCACCTTATTTGATCAAATATCTGGTGTTATGTGAAAACCAATGCCTCCTAATGATAATATTTGTAGCTTTAATACAAAATGCTGCAAACATTCTAGGAATTTAAGATAGTTACTTTTGAACCCTCTCTTCTGGTCAGATAATGTGTGAACACTGAAGTGCTTTTTAGTGAGCTTTAAAATCTGCTATGTTTTTCATGTACAAAATTTATGAGAATCTTTTTGTCACTGTCACAATTATGGTTCAGGATGACTCTGTGTGTGTATATATGAATGAAGGTTGATAATGCTTGATAACTTCTAGGCTGGGATTTATATTTATATAAGTATATAATCACAGAAGTATCTGCACATAAATATGCATCTGTGACAATGAAATTTGTTAAATAAAGCAATAGATTGTTTTATTGTTAAATAAAGCAGGAGTAATATGTAGCTGCAGAGAGATAGCACTGCTATCTGATGAGCCTAATGGCTTCAGTACTGTGTTTTGTTAACACCTTTGTTCTTTTCTGAACTTTTTAAGAGAGAAAAAGCAAGCATCTGATTTCACATCTTTCATGAGAGGAGTTTGGAGATTTCTTTTTCTTTAGACTCTTTCTTTTCACAGTTTATGGGCAGTTGATCAAAATACTGGTGAAATCAGAATATTTCAACCTTCCTTTGTATCTCTCAGCACCTCATGTTAACCAAACCAACCCATCATGAGTACATGCTTGTACATTATTGTACTTTTTATATATATATAAAAATTAAATTTTATATATTTCAAACTACATTATATCTATCTATCGTTGCTAACTTTTTGTGACTGGCATAAATGACCAAGAAAAGTGAAGGTAAAGAGCTTTTTATTAGTTCGTCTTTTCAGATCAGGTCATGTGGAAAGCTTATCTGCCTGCATTCAGAGTGTGTTATCAAGAATTATTGAATGGACATCTTTCAAATTTCAGTAAAGATATATAATAAAATCAAATTTCTTAATGTGGAAAAGACAATCATTGGTAAAGTATAATAGACAAAAGGCTACATGAAGTACTCATTTAGAAATATACTGTTGTTTTCTGATCAGTGGTAGTGAGAAAGTTAAGGTGGGAATTGTCTGCATGCAAATTTACACTAGTTCACTACATGGGTCACTACAAGTGATTTAAGTCGCTGTGGACAGACTTAGTTAAGAAAGGCTGCTCCTAATTTTATTGAGCTATACCAAAAAATCTGCTTTTATTGGAAATAAGAGCTTATACATACTTATTTGCAGCAATTTAGCTTATGGAGTTTAAAATTTAGCAGAAGCAGATTATAATGTAGATGGCCTTTAACAGGTTTGAACTACAAACATGGGAGTAGACTCTCAGCTGGTGATAATGCACCAGCTGAAGTTCCCACTGCATCCATGGTGGTATCTGCAGACTCTGCTTTCTTTCCCAGGTAGGTTGTGCTACTTCTGAGAACACACACAGTGAGGATAGATGAAATTTCCTGTGAACGCAAGGTTTGACTTCTTACCTAGGGAGACTTAAATGCCATTCCAAAGCTTTGTGCCTCCTCCTGATGCAGACAGATGGGCACTAGGCATTGCCTGGTGGTTTGGGAACCCTTACATAATGACATGTTTTTGAGAGTGGCATTGGCAGTTACATGCACGTGCTCATATGAATAAGCAACCATGAAATCGGTCTGTTTAATTAAAAGTAACTCCCCAACTTCCAAAACAGCCAACCATTCACAAGCGCTGAAAGTCTTTAACAGAAAGGCAGATGCATGCGTTTGTCACATCTCCTGAATTCTGCAAGCCTCATAAACTTATGAAAAAGAGCTTGTGTGTATATATTTACAGAGGTGTTAAGAAATGTAGCTCCATGACTGTGACTGTTCTTCTTTCCACAACAACTATACGAGTGATAGAAATTCCTATGCATGCACTAAAATACTAATGCTGTTAACTTACATGTAAGAGTCATCCTGTGGTGTCAGCAGAAAATCCTGTTGATACAGAGGACTGTCAGAGAAAAGCAGACTCTCAAGGTTAGTAGTTTGTACATGTAAATGTGGAGAAGGATATTGTAGAAGGGGTTTTTTGGATGTGTGTTTGTATTTAATGCATAAAGAACACAGATAATTTAATTAGATTCAGATGGTGTTTGAGTATGCTCGATATAAAATATATATCCTGTAAAGTCAGTAGAATCATATACTTTATAGAATAATATGTCCTTATATAGGCTCAGAATGACTGTTGAAGGCACCCACAACAGTGTACGTCCATGCAGAGGGAGGAGACACTGTGAAAGGAGCAGTTTACATCTGTTTAAATGTTTCAATCAGTTATTTAGTTACGATTACAGCTGTCAGTTGTATAGTTTAAAAATACAGTACTGGAGCTGTAATGCCCTCGTTTTTAATAATTTTCACCAAAGCAAATCCTACTCCAGAAGTTTGTCTGCTCTAACAATGCATTTGATACAAACTTCCCTGAGGCATAAAGCAGGATGGGCAACCAATTTGGAATTTATAATAATCCAGTCAAGGTTAAGATTGCCTTGTTCTGCTGGGATATTATATAATTTGACTCATATACATACATCTAAAATAAATTAGCTGTGGGTGGTTGCTGGAGTTTCATTACTCTAGGGAACTCTTTCTTTAAATTTGAGATACATTCAACTCCTATTATCTGGTAATGCGTTAATTTCAGTGGCATATATTTTTAGATTAATGTTGGCTCCAAAATTATTTGAGTGTTTGGGATAAAATGAGATCATAAGAGGACAGTTTGAAAGGCAGAGAATATAATTACTACTTTAGAGTCCAGGACTACTGATCTCTTTAAAATATCTGGTTCACTGTGAAGGAGGTTACAAAAAAGTACCACTTAGCTGACTTATGTTGATAGTCTGTGCTTACCATTTCTAAGCAATTTTAAATATATGAAATACACAACAATTTTTTTTCCTAAAAATATGATTATTTAAAGCCTTATATTCCTTAAGCTGGTGTATTTCTCTGCTAAATTCCAGTATAGGGCTACAGAAGAGCCCACAAATCCTGGAGCAACTTCAAAGCCTGAATCAGTCCAATCAGACACAGCAAAGGAGAAAACAACAGTTTGAAGGATTTTGCATTCACTGTAATATCTTCTGAATGTTCTTTTTATGGCCTCATGGTTTGTACATACTGAGAGGTATGCCTGAAGGACTCGTTAATGTCACGATGATCTATTATTCCAAAAGAAACATGAAACCTTTGATATATACTGCATCTAAACTAACTTGCATGTTGGTGTAACCCAGAATCATGTTGTCCTGATCAACTAGTATTTCCCATTCGTTCCCCAGGAATGGAAAAAGCAGTGCTGGTTCACATCTACCATAAATTCAGGATATGGCTAGAGCACATCTAGTTAAGATGCAACCTCTGGGACTGATCCTAGTCCGAACCTTGCAACCTATGATGAAAACTTCTAATGACTTCTAGAAGAGAAAGCATATGGAAGCGAACTTGGTGTTCATTCTTGGAAAGTACTGACCCCGTTCTGGGTTCTCAGGCACCTGCTGGATTCAAGTGTTTCAAAATGTTACAAGATTCAGACAGTAAATTAGACAGAAATTACTAGTGACACGATTAAAAGAAAATAAAGGAGAAAGCTGGAGGGACACACACCTAGGCAGCAAAATAAATAACCTGCTTGGGGACATGCAGAAGGGAGTATGATGATGGTTAGGGAAGTGAAACTCAATAATTATTGTCTTTTTGTTAGTTTGGTTAAGGTTGCACAGACTAAATTTTGGTTGAATACACTGACAAAGACTTTTAAAAGGTGAGAGAGGGCAAAAAATTAGAGCAAGTCAGGACAAATGTGGAGAAAAGGGTGCATCTGTCTATAAAAATCAGATACAAAAAGAGAAAATTAAACCTTAGATAGAAGCAAAAAGTATTACTGAGTGTTTGTTGCTTTTGAGCAAGTGCACTAATGAAGTGCTGTGGAGCATGAGAAGGAGCTGATGATGGAGAGGGATAAAGTATAGGCAGAAGTCAGTGGAGTTAATGACCCAAGAAACTGCAGAGAGGAAACAAAAGATATTTAGGAGTAGAAGAGACAAGATGAGATATGAGATGGGGAATTCTGAAAGAAGTTGGTGCAGGTGTGGAGCTTCCCAAGAAGTGCCCAGCAGCTGCATAAGGAATGAGAGGCAATGGCAGCCAATGAGAAACAAAGTATGGCTTAAGGTCCTAGGCATGTGTTTGGGTGTGTGTGATAAATTGCCTTCATTTGTCCAACCATCCCATCTCGCAAAGGCCCGCACAGTCATTTTCTCTGCATTTCTCATTGGAGTGTCTTAGTGGAAGTGAGTCACTATGGCTTCTACAAGCTCCCCAAACAACCAGCTGATCAAATGTAATAGGCTTATGCCTATTACACTTCCCACTTCCCACTAAAAACTGTAACAGGTCTATGTGAAAAATTTTCAAGTAACCCCTTTTGTCAGACAATAAGTTTTTACAGAGTGTAATCAAGATGTTTTTCAAGTTTACCATCATTTTTCCTTTGGTGTTTTGTGATCTCTACATCAAGGTAATTTTAGATATACAATAAATTGCTTGTAAATCTCTTTCCAGATTATCTAAACTCTTATACATAATAAAAATGATTTCTGAAAATTCTTGAGAAAGTGTTAAGATTTCTCTTTCTTAATGGTCTCAGTTTGCATATGAAATTAATGTACTTAAACAAGCAAAACTGGCCTGGGTAGCTGGTTATCAGAAAGATTTGTGAATCCTGGAATTGGTGTGTATTTGAATTTTGTGTTTCTTATCTGACTTCATATGCTAATTCAGAGATGAGTATCACAGAGCCTCAGGCACTTGGACCAAAGTGTATACATACTATGTTTTTTCCCACTTGCTCACTGAAGAGTCTGTGTAACTCTGAAGGGTACCTCTCCACGAAGGTGCCTTTAATATAAAGTCTCAGTGCACCAAATTTTAATAAAGACTTGCCCTAGTGCACAACAACCCTTGCTGACAGGAGCATTCCATAATCTGCAGTCACTGTAGCAATATGGTCAGATGGAAAACAACATAAAATTCACAAAACCAGTTAACAAAGTTAACAGTAATCTTAAAGTATTTTTCACATTGCAGTATATTAAAGAGACTAGAGCCTTCATATGTCCATTTTTTCAGAGTGAAGTAAGAACTTCTTTCCCAAGGGCCACCAAAATTAATTGGCTGCCAGACAACAGTATAAGTGTGCTCTGAAGCAAAGAGGGATAGATGCAAAGCACTCAGGTTTCTGAGCCTCATAATCTTTATTACCTCTTGTGAGATTAAAAGAGTTTGTTTTCATCTCGTAGGAAATGGCACAGTGCAGCAGTATTTACACAGTAAGATCAGTATTCAGTATATTGCAAGGCAAATTCAATTCCACCTCATTGTGGAGTTGCCATAATCAATAGAAATAGTACGTATAATAAATATTATTTAAGTATAGTTTTCAATTTCCTTCAAGTGGCAGAGGGTATCCTAAATCATGCTGATTCACTTCCTAGTGTAAATACTGTAAGTTTTGAGAATTTTTATTTGCTAGACAGAAAAGATTAAGAAAAATGATAAAGACTAAGGCTTAATGTTGTATTGCTAACAGCACAATTATTGAGGATAGTTTAATGAAATAACGTTTAACTTTTTTGTTTGTTTGTTTTTAGTTTTTTCAAAAACATCCTTTTCCATCCATAGGTGTTAGTAGGAACAGCAGCGCCAAATTTTGTGCCAGGATATATATTTTGAAGAAAATTGCATAGGGCCGATTGACTGTTGTCTAAATTATAGCAGCTGGGACCAGTTCATCACTGTGTGGGTGCAACACAAAGTGTGTATTCTACACCCTCTATGTCATTTCCCATAAACTGTTAACAATAGACCATTTGCAGCAGCTGCCCAGAGCACACCTGACCCCTCAGGCTATAAGCTGGGTGTTAACAGGCCTGTGAGATACGAGGATGTTCCTGTCCTCACACCAATGACTCAGGTGTGATAACTCCCCCTGGGGAGTCATTAGCACCTCCACACCTAGCCTAAGGAGTCAAGTCTGCTAGTGGGCCATCAAGGATTCCAAAAATATCCCATGACCCACAATTACCCACTGTGGAACTCCCCACCCTGGGGGAGGTACTGGGCACTCCCACCAGAACCTGGCTGTTGTATAATCTTGGGGTCTTGGGACTTCTGGCACCACTCGCCGGATCGAAAGGAGGACCAGAGCCTTGACCAGACTGCGACCACCGCTCTCGACCAGACAGCAACCATCACTCTCATCAACAGGTTTTCCTTTCCTTTTACTTTGGACTCAAGGGGACCATGTGGGGCTCAGCATGAGGGCCAACAAACACCATTCTGTTCGTGCCCCAGGGTGCTGGATTATACATCTGGGTTTTGTGGGTTAAAACCAATTGTTTGTCTGTATAATTGTATTTATTGTATTATTTTTATTAAATTGTAACTCTGACTTATAATCTCTTTTGAGTTGGGTTCATTTGTCCTGCCACTTTATCTTTAAACCAGCACAGCTGTGTATCAGAGAAAGCAGTACATGTGCTCAGACTGGTTCCTAAGAGGTGGTTGCTCATGGTGGTGGTGCCAAGGCAATACTTGTTGATCTAGTTCATCTAGTGCAGCAAGAAGGTTCTGTGCCTTGATGCAGCACGCTGTGGGAGGCTCAAACTTAGTCCCTGGTAGTGGGGAGCAGCCTCCAACAGAAAAATGTGTGTGCTTTAAAGAGCAAGAGCAGCTCCTACTGTGTGCTGGGATGGTGCAAATTTAAACTCATAAAATGGATGAAATTATTGGTACTTAGAATTAGAAGGGCCATGTGTGGTGATTTCCTGACATGACTGAAATTATTGTCAAACCCTACCCTTTAACTAAATAGTTCATTTCTTTCCAATGAAACTCATAAAAAGAGGAAGGAAGAAGAGGTAAATAGATGGGGAAGATCATGCTTTCCTTCCCCATTTTGGCTACCAGATAGATCTGCAATCTTATTTTTGTCTTAGATGCTTTGCAGTAGAAATTGTATTTTTTTAACAGCCATGACTAGCTGGCTGTTTTCTTCATGTTTTGAAGTACATTTAATGCAGTGGAGCTTTACAGCACTGTACTTTGCCAGCTGTGCAGTGGTGCCTAGGTAGCTCTGTAGCGCTTCTGAATCCACTGCTGTCATAAGTTTCAAGTGTGCTAAAAAACTGTCAGGAATTTCCTTCCCTTCCCCCTGCCTGCAGCTGTGAGGGAGCCTGAATGGGCACTTAACAACATAAAGGAATTGGCCAGCAAACCTGACATT
Organism: Cephalopterus ornatus; assembly: GCA_013396775.1. Taxonomy (NCBI): domain Eukaryota; kingdom Metazoa; phylum Chordata; class Aves; order Passeriformes; family Cotingidae; genus Cephalopterus; species Cephalopterus ornatus. Next base: position 16,102 of record VZRE01001231.1, read on the forward strand.
CCAGGCTGATGGCCCTTGGAAGTTTGTGGGGAGGGGGAGGAGTTTCTTTGTTTTTTTGTTTTTTTGCTTATCCCTCTACTGAGGGAGGCGGGCAGTGGGTTTGTTACCGGGACGGAAGCAAATTGCGTGGGGAGAGGCTCCAGAGTTTATCTCGTTCTCAGCCTGGTTGCCTGGCTGCAGTTTCTTCTTGTGCACATCATCGAAAGAAGGGACAATTATACCACCACCACCACGACAGACTGCGTGAGTTTTCTTGGGAATGAACCTTTTTCTTCCTCCCTCTCTCCCTTCCTCATTGGGAGGGAGATCTCCATCCCCGGCCCCTCCTGCAATCCTAGGGCCCCGCGTGGCAACTGCCTGATCCAACAGCGCCCCCTGCCGGCCAGCAC
>VZRE01001231.1:16543-38893 GCA_013396775.1 Cephalopterus ornatus
CTGCTCCTCCAGAGATCCAACAGCACCCCCTGCTGACTGTGGTTAGATTTGGGCCAGAAGCACAAACTGAACTGTTTACTTTTTTTGAAGGGAAGTTCTAGGTATACAATTATTGTTTGGTGTTTTTTTTTCTTTCCTTCTCTGTGTTTTTGTGTTGTTGTTTTGCAAGTACAAATATATCTTTTAATAAAGGGCTGTTATTTTTCTTTTCTCCACACTTTCTCAATTGAAGCCTCTTAATTTCAGATTTGCAATTGCTTAGAGGGAGGAGTTTTTGGTCTTTTCCTCATAACTCATCCTCCTTAGCAAAACACTTCTGTCTCATTAAACTGAGACAACTGCCTTAGAGTGCTCATTCCCTCTTATTCTACTGTTCTGCTCTTGAATGAACGCCTTTCAAGTGACGTATTAGTATACGCATTCTATGTCTTTATCCTTCTAAATCTTACGTGCTAAGATGCAAGTCTGTTTAAAACAAACTTTATTTTTACAGTGGAGGCTAAACGTCTTTCTTTGGGGATAATTTTTGCATTTTATTTCTGCTGCACTCTATGAGAGACAACAGCAATGCAGCTGTAGCAAATCAATACTTTTTAAAGTCTGTCTGGTTTATCATTCAATATCTGTGTTTTTTTTTTTTTTTGGTGCTATTTATATGCACTTGTAATAGTCTAAAAAGAAGTTGTTGTTACTTGTGATACAGAGACGTCTTGAAATCTTCTGAAATACATGCAGAGTATTTTTATCCAGCATATTTGCAGAACAATTTTTCATCTCACTATTCATGGCAATGGGTTGAGAAAGGCTGAAAACAAACAGCTCCCACACTTTCCAAACCTTCAAGAAAGCTGCGGGTCTGGTACCAGAGAAAGACATAAATGTGTGTATAAGAATTTCTGTTGTGCTTAGTTCCCCTGTTCTGGCATGTCACATTATCTGTGTTACATATCCTGTGTGGCTGCCATGTGACTTACCCTACCTTGGCAGCCAGAAGGGCCAACAGTGTCCTGGGGTGCGTTAAGCACAGGATCGCCCGCTGGTCAAAGGAGGCGATTGTCTCACTCTACTCTTCATTAATGTGGGCTCACCTTGAGTCCTCTGTGCAGTTGTGGGCACCACAAAATAAAAAAAAAGACATTCAGCTGATGGAGAGTGTCCAAAGGAGGGCAGTGAGGATGGTGAAGTTCTGGAGGTGAAGCCTTATGAGGAGCGGCTAAGGTCTCTTGGTTTGTTCAGCCTGGAGAACAAGAGACTAAGGTGAGAACTTGTAACAGTCTACAACGTCCTCACAGGGGCAGGTAACTGATCTTTGCACTCTCGTGACCAGTGACAGGACTTAAGGAAATGGCATGAAGCTGAGACAGGAGGTTTAAGTTGGATATCAGGAAAAGGTTTTTTGTGCAGGGATGGTTGAACACTGGAATAGGCTCCCCAGGGAAGTGGTCACAGCACAAAGTCTGACAGACTTCAAAAAGCATTTGGACAATGCTTTCAGGAACACGATGTGATTCTTGGGGTGTCCTGCGTGGGGCCAGGAGTTGGATTCAATGATACTTATGTGTGCCTCCAAACACAGTATATTTTCTGATTTTATGATTATGTCATGTCTGATAAATACATAGTCAAGAGAAAACAACATCACATGGTTAGAAACCCTTCCAGTCTTGGAAAGTCAAGAATTTTCTTGTTCTATTTTATTAAAAAAACAATAATTTTAAAACAAAACAAAAAAGGACATTAAACAGACATAGGGGATAATACAGCAATCCAGAGTAGATATGCCCTACTATTACCAGGGAAAGCCTTGCAACATTTCCCAGGCCCATGCTGGTTTCATTTTGAATGTAGTTTATGACAGTCCTTTGGTCCAGCTGGAACACAGTGACTAGCACAAGGGGCTCTGCAGGCAGAGCCAATGCCTAAATGGCAGGAAAAACCCAAACAAGCCAAGGCGAAAAATTAGAAACCCTTCTCCCTTCTGTGAAATCTTATTGTCCTAGTATTTTCTTCTTGTTGTTCCTGGAAAGGAGCTGCTGCACTTCTGGGCCTTACATCTGTACAGAGTAGCAATGCATCATCCATCTTTTGAGATGTTTATGTACTTCCCGGAAAGTGACCAGAAGCAAGTTGCAACTCAGGTATGCACTTAGGACTATGGATGTGGCACCTGGAGACATGGTTTAGTGGTGAACATGGTGGTGCTGTGTTAATGGCTGGACTCACTATTGGTACTTAGAGTACTAATCCTAGAGGACTTTTTTAACCTTAACAATCCTATGGTTCTACGTCTTGATCATGCACTTGGAGAAACACATTTGCATTTCTGTAACCCTGTAACCTTATCTGCCTTTTTGTTTCATGCCCTGGGTTTAAAACCCATGGAGCAGATAAACTCAATCTATAAAAAGCTTTATCAATGCCTAACTGGTGGTGTCCTCAGTGCAGCAGCACTTGCCTCTATAGGTGAAAGCTGGATCGTACTGATGGAAACATGTTTGTTTATAATCAGAAAACAGGTGTTTTCTTCTGGATATTTTGTTAGTTTAAGCTTTGTAAACACAAGAGGGGGAGGGGAAAGTTTAATTTCTTCTTGAGTTAATTATTTGTTGGCAATTTGTTCCCTTGTCATGGGAAGAACTTAAGTGAATCAATGATGTTGAATAGATACCAGAAAAAATACAAAAAAATATGGTGTCCCAGAATCACTGCTGAAATGATTCAGATTCACTTTGAGGAGCTTAAGTGATAAGCTGGTCTGTTTCTGTTTTCATGCTATCTGACATGCATGGTAATTAGTTATTATTTCTATTGCATCAGACATCCACAGCAACCGGAGCATTATTAGGTTAGGTGTGTATCTCTACATTGCTAGGCGTTTCTGGACATGAAGGGTTTATATTCTAGAGTAATATGACAAGAAAGAAGATTTTGGATATTTTTGTTTGTGAGAAGAGGGGATGATCAGAGTATCACATGGTTTTCCCAGATGTTGCTGTAATAGAGTTGTTGGAACTGGGAACTGTGCCCAGATACCTCAACCTGAATGTCACATTCAAAGCCAGTCTTCCTCTCTAATGGAAAACATTTTTTGGTTGCTACTGTTTGTTTTTATTTCAAAATGATTTATAGTACAATTTCAGGTGGGCACGGTTTAAAAGGAGTTTTATACTTATCTCTCACTACTACTTTGAAAACTACCTGGTGAGCATCTTCCTGTTTTTAAGACAAGCCCTCAGTGTGAGGAGTTTCAGCACTTCCAGAGCAGCTTCAGATCTTATCTTGAATGGAACATCTTTGTTATTGAAGGAAATAAATGTGATTTGTGTCGTAACAGGTTGCCAGTATAAAAGCAACATATTCTCAAAGGATTTTTCATAAAGTAATGAAGAATGGAGCTCTTGGCCTGCTTTTGACATTCTAGAAAGATGTGCTTGATTTTATTTCTCACTTTTTGGGGGCCTATATCTGACTTTCTTTAAGCTACATTTGACATATTTAAACAATTTTGTTCAGAAATTGTTTATCTTGTCCTACCTGTTTGTATTGAAATAGAAATCCAAGCACCCAAATACTAGACAATGGAAGTTATTTACCGGTGATTGGATTGCCTTGTCCATTCATTCATTAATTCATTAATTCAGTAGGAAAAAAAGATGCATGCTAGTCCCACTCAATGAGGGACTATCGCAGATGACTGTTCATCATCAAAAGGAAACGGCCATATGTTATTTGGGATTCCTCTCCACAACTCTCCAGAAACGTTTGTTGCCCTGAGAGATGGTGTCTATATAGAACCTTAACATTGCAAGTTGCAAAGGGATTGAGAAACTAATAAAAGTATGACCTAAAAGGAAAAGGACTTGCATACTGATAACCTTGAAATGAAATAATAAAAAATTCATGACAGTGTATTGTGGATTAAGTGCATGTCTTCATGACTAAACCAAGTATGAAACTGGAGCTTAGAATATTCTGTTTACCAACAGAAGTAGTTTTTTTTCCATCTCTTTAACTGGTAAGAGAAACTTATTCTGGTGTCTGTACAGCACTTGAATTTTTTAAAAAATTTTTATTGATGTTTTTATTATCAAAATGCTCAAATTAACAAAACCCAACACAATGACAGTAAACAATGCAAAAAGGAAAGATAATTTGGGACTGCAAGTAAAGGTAGTGTAAATGACAGGATCTGCTTCACTAGGTATGAATTTCCCTTACATCCTTGTATGTGGAAGCAAGGAGTGAAATTTAATCAATAGGCAGAGCAGTTAACATGTAGTTGAATGTTCTGAGGAATAAATAAGAAAAGTAATAGTAAACATTGCTGCTGCCTAAAGCTTATCTAGTTACATGAGGATTCTCTTGTCTTTCAGGATTATGTATATTGGTGATGCAGATTTCTAGGGGTATATCTTTAATTTTCACAATTGCTAAATACACTTTCCACAGCCAAAAGGGACAGGCCACACAGGTCTAGCAAAAGTAACTGCCAGTTCTTCCCATTTAATTATCCTTCTTTTCTCTCCTTTTTTTTTTTTTTTAAAATTCCAAAGGGAATTACAATGGAGTTGTAGCACTGACCTTGAGTGCTATGTATGTAATACTCTAAAAGGAAGAGGTCATGGAAATACGTGGTGAAATGATAGCAGCTGGCCAGAAATGGGATGAGTTTTATGCTTTACGACAGAACACTTGGCCATATTCTATTTCCCCTCCCCTTCTGCCATGTTTTGGCAGAGAATAGAAAAATGTACAATTTGGTCATGCTTTTTAGAAGGCAAGTACATGCTTTGGGGCTCATAGGCCATCTCTCTGATATCTCAGTGAAATACACTTAAGTGTAGCACATTTAATTTTGATCACGATCCTGGCTGGCCTCGGTCTGCAAGCCAACAAAACACCTGAGCACACAATAAAGAATCCATTCAAATAATTCAGGATTAATTAAAACATACTGATTGGTCCAGTAATATTTAGAAACATTCTTCATGGATGCTAGTGTGCTCTACTAAAAATTTCGGTTACGTTTCATATCACATGCAGGCATTTTGTGAATTCTAGTCTGAGAAAACTGGATATTTTCGCTCAGTCTGTAATTAATTCATTCAAAGTAGTCACTTCTACTGTTTAACAGTGCATGGGCAGCTTAGAGCAGACTGAAGAGTGTCTGACCTAAGGGAATTGCAAAGAGAACTTGAGGAGGCAGGAGGCAGTTACCTGGACTGGAATCTGTCCAGGAAATGGGAGCTAACATTGCAGTGCTTATTAAACCTCATGAGTAATGAAGAGCTATCTTTTACTGCTGGGTAGTAATGGATGCTGTTGATCTTGGAATGTCTTGACATGATTCACTTTTTCTGGCAAGAGGGAAATGACTGACATTGTCAGTAACTATGAAGTACTCACTGAATACAGCATTTTTTTTGTCTAGTGGGCTTCTCTCTGGCAAATTCATTTTCCTTTGTGAAAGACATGGTTAGAGTATCAAGAAGCCTGTAAAGACCATTCTGCTTGACTTTATAGGTGAGCAGCCTCATTTTTGTTGCAAAGAATTTGTTAGACATTGCAAGATATTTCTGAAAATTGCCAAAAAGAAAGTTTGCAGGTTGTCGTTTTCTTTTTCAGGATGTTCCAAATGATTATACTGAATCTTAGTACATGATGACACAGTTTATTTATCAAAAGTTATTCCAAAATTTCTATAAATATCCTATTATTCCTGTAATATACTTATTATTTTCAAAGTAAAATCATAAGTATATATATAGATTTTAAATATTGAATCAAGAGTCTCAATCATGTATTTTAGTGTAAGCATTTAACTTGTAGGTTTATGTGTTTTGGATTCTTTTGGTTCATCTGCCTCCTTTAATTGAAAATTCTTTTTAAAAAAATTGAAAAACTCTTGCCTAGAGTATAAGGTAGAGGTATACTGATTTTTTGATTGTTTTTAAGTAGAGATAAAATAGAATTATTTCAAAGGCTTGCATTTCTCAGAGGAACATTGGGAACCAACTGACTTTAAGGATTAATTTAGGAGACTCTGAGAAATCTAAATTAGCATTGTCTGCATGTTGTACCTACCCATAAAACGTTAGAAAAACCAGCAAAGTTTTCCTGAGAAGTGTCGTGGGTACAGAAATAAGATGCAGAGTTTTAAGTTTGTTTATTTCACACCATTCACATCACAGCAAGGGCTATGGTCTTCAGCAGGTAAAACTGAGTGTTGGAACCTGGAAATACATCATTTTGGCTTTCTTGCTTCAGCAGAAGGACTGCTCCCCATCAGCTCTGGCAGATTCAGTCCCTTTGCCTGTCCGCCGGTTCTCCCTCTTGTTTTCTCTGACACTATGGATCTTTTTGGTGCTGAAGCAGACAGCAGCGAAAAACAAAAAAACCCTGCAACCAACTGTGGTGCTGAAACGACAGACGACAGCAGTAGCGGAGCCCAGCCAAAGCCCCTGAGAAGAGAAGGAGCCGCCCCAGACCATGCTGCACCACTGCCGGCACCGCCGCTGCCGCTTTTGCCATCGTGGAAAGAGAGGGAGCTGCTTGCCTCTGGCCCCAGCTGCCACATGGCACCCACCCCAGTGCAGTGGAGGTTTTGTCCCTGTTTTTCCACTGCTTTCTGGGCTGGGGGGGAGGTTTTGAGTTGCAGAAAGCCTTTCCAGTGTGCTGCCTTTGCTTTTCTCGGGTACGGCGGTGGAGCAGTTAAGGAAGCGTGTCGACAGGCATTCTGGGAATTGTAGTCCACGGGTACTCCATTGCACATGCTCAGTGGAGTGCTTTAACATGGGAAAGTCACGTGGTGACGTGTCACTGTTTGAATTGAATATATAAGATCTTGTTTTTCCTAATAAAGTCTGTTTGGCAGCTTGCAACCCAAGCGGCTTGGTGCATGAACCTCTGCCATAAATGGCGCCCTGAATCAGGGGCATTCAAAGGGACACTGGGAACCATAACTGAGAGACCTGATGGAGTGTCCACTGATGGCAGCCCTGGCTGAACTCAGAGGGAAGTAGGAGCTCCTTGGAAGCATTGCGGGTGCACGTTACCTGCGGCCAGTAGGAAGAAGTCCTACCTGAAGTGAATAAGGATTATAAAAGAAAAGAAAAAGAAGAAAATTCAGCATTTAAACCGCAGGTAAGCAGCCAGGAAGGCGAAAAGGTAACTCCCGAGAACTAAAACAAAATGCTGAAGTTTTTTAGCCTATCACTGAGAAGGCATTCAAGAGAAATCAAGGAAAGAATTCAAGGAAATCAAGTTAATTGCACTTTTTAAAAGGGAGGAATGTAAATGTATTGGGAACTCCGCTGGCCAGAACCCTTGATACGACTGCTTGGAAAAAAATAGGAGAGACAATTTGCGAGAAAGCGATGAAAAACCTGAAAGCTTTTAGGAACTTAGCTACGTGGACACAAGTAATGAATACCTTAAAAATTGCTCAAAAGAAGTCAAATCCATCTGGGGAAACAGATTCCAATCCTCCTGTCCCCCTCACAAATCCTGACAGGCACAGGAATCCCCCAGAAATCGGGAATAGAGATGGGAGTAGGGGGGAGCCGCTGGGAACTTGGGAGGAAAAAAACAGGGGAAAGAGAAGGTTTAATATTGGATGCAGTGTTATTTTACCGAGACCAAAAACGGGAGGGAAATAGCATAAACTGTAGTTCTGTATTGGGTTTTCATGGGTGTGCGGGCTACGGAGAGTGGGCGCTAAATTCAAACTGCGGAACCCTTACAGGGGAGCGGTTACTAGATTCCCGCCGTGAAATGGGGGAGGGCATGCAAAATGGCTCTCACCATATAACCGCTGCTGAGATGCAATCACGTGGTGAACACATTTTAACATGGGCGCTGCCATTTTGCCTGCACCAGGTGCAGGAAGTAGAGTCATCTCTTCTGCTCCCACAGCCATCTTGTCCCAGCTGCGTGGCAGGAAAGAGTCTGTCTTTCCCGGTCTCATGGCCATGTTGTCCCGACTGCGTGGTGGAGGAGACCGTCTCTATTCTGGTTGTGTGGCCATTTGCTTGTATGCCCCTGCTGGAGGCAGTTAATGCCAAGCGGTGTCGGTCTGGTGGATGGTGAGGTAATGGAGGACACAGGAGAGGGGTTGGTCGTAGTCCCTCTGGATGAGGACAGATGTGCGAGCATGGGTGTATCAGTAAGCAAGTCTCCCCATGTTTTAATCTACTAGACTGTCAGCTGTTTGAACCCCGTGTTTGAAGGTTGAGTCTTTTTTTGTTCTTAAATGCAGATCGAAGAGCTGGTTAGTAAGAAAAAAAGGAAAGAAATGTGAAACCTGATACACAGTGTTATTTGTCAGGCCTGTTATAAATGGAGTCCTGATATATTTAAAGAAGGTACCTTAAAGCAAAAAAACCCAGAGAATTTATGTGAAAAAAATAGGCTGATTTTGCTTTGACAAACACATTTTAATATGAGGAACGCTTCAGTTTGTGGGTGCACTTTAGTCCTACATACCAAATTCCATTTTCCATGCCACACGTCTGTGTGAGCAGTATGTACTGGCAGTGAACACTTACTGTAAACTTCCAAACAAACATGACCCGTTTGTGTTTATGTGGTTTTCTCCCTCAAGAATTTTGTTGTACTTTAGAGACTGAGGGTAGATATGGAAGGCCCTCTTGGAAGCCCTGAAGAAAGCAAAAGCAAAGCAAGACAGGCCACTTTCCTTGCTGGTGAATAGCAGAGCTGGAAACAGAATATGGAGCTGTGACCTACGGCCACATGTTTTAAGCATTTTGAGCTTGATCTAAAACCTGTTAAATCCAAGGCTGTAGTTTCGTTTTCATACTGCTTTTAATAGTCTTTGACTGGTTAATTGAAGCCAGTGGGAAAGCACAAGATGGATATTAATCCTTTGGATTTAGCCAGTCTTGTTTTCCCTTCCACACTGCTTACAGACTGCCAGCCTTGGACCACTTTCCCCAACTACTCAGCCAGTTATGGCTTAAAATCTTTGCAATTTAAAGGCTTTCTCCCTGTCCCCCCACTCCCACTACCTTCTATCAATTTTATTTTAAGTTTCCTAGAGCACAAGTCTTATGAGGGTACTGGGGTTCTTTAGCCTGGAAAAAAGGAGGCTCAGAGGGGACTTTTTTGGTCTTTACAGCTACCTCATAGGAGTTTGTAGCAAGGCAGGTGTTGGCCTCTTCTCCCACATAACAAGCAAAATGGCCTCAGGTTGTGCCAGGAGACGTTCAAGTTGTATATTAGGAAAACTTTCTTCACTGAAAGTGTTGACAAGCATTGAGACAGGCTGCCCAGGGCAGTGGTTAAGTCACCATCCTTGGAGGTATTTAAAACACATGCAGATGTGGTACTTATAGACATGGTTTAGTGGTGGACTTGGCAGTGCTGGGTTAACAGTTGGACTTGATGATCTTAGAGATCTTTTCCAACCTAAGTGATTCTACGATTCTTGATTTACCTGGAATAAAACTCATTTCTTCACAATTTTCTTTAGATGCAGAATACTATCAGAAAGATGTGTTAAATTTTATTGCAGGATAAATGGATGCTGCTTACTCAAGAAAACCCATTTCAGCCAGCTAAGAGAAAATAAATAGAAAGATATGCATTATTTACAGGACATAATGTGAGTAAGTAGGCTGCATGCACAAACAGCAGATGAAAAGCCAGCAGATGTTGCTAAGAAAATGACTGTTTGGAAAAAAAAGCTTGTCTTCGGGCCCACATGCTGTATATATACACTTTGTTAAAAAGCAAAGGTAAATCAGTTTTTCACAGTAATTGTCATCCCTGGATTTTACTCTGGAGAGACACTGGCATTCACTTCCTTCATCAGTAAGGTTATATCTTGATTGCATCTTCTTTCTTTATGTAAATAGGAGGGAGAGATTAACCTGTTTAATTAGGAGATTGCTTTCCATGTTGGTTATGGCTTTTGCTTGATTTTCCTAACTGGTATTTGCATCAGTCCTAGAAAATAACTAACAGCTAGCATAGTGTGCACAATGCTGGCAATTAGACGCCAGCCAGTTACACTCATATAATACATGGTGTATAATACACACCTGTGGTGGGTTGATCCTGGCTGGAGGCCAGGTGTCCACAAAAACTCCTCTATCTCTCCTCTCCTCAACTGGGCAGGGGAGAGAAAATGTAATGGAGGGTTTATGGGTCAAGACTGGGGCAGGGAGAGGTCACTTACCAGTTACCATCATGGGCAAAACAGACTTGACTTGGGGAAATTAGATGTATTTCTTACCAATCAAAATAAGACTAGGACAATGAGAAGTAAAACAAATCCTTGAAACACCTTCTCCCTCACCCCTCCCTCCTCCCCAGGCTCTACCTCCTCCCCCGCAGCAGTGCAGGGAATCGGGAAATGGGGGTTATGGTCAGTTCATTGCACGTTGTTTCTGCTGCTGCTTTCTCCTCAGGGACAGAACTCCTTTCCTTGCTCCAGTGTGGAGGGGTCTCTACCACAGGTGACAGTCCTCCATGAACTTCTCCAATGTGAATCCTTCCCACAGGCAACAGTTCTTCATGAACTGCTTAAGCATGGATCCCTTTCACACGTTGTTGTTCTTCGGAAACAGGCTGCTCCACTGTGGGTCCCTCATGGGGTCACAAGTCCTATCAGTAAACCTGCTCCAGTGTGGGCTCCTTTCATCGTGGGTCAGTAGGTCTCTGACAGGAGCCTGCTCCAGCACAGGTTTCTCATGGGGTCATGGGTTTTTCTTTTGGACATTCACCTGCTCTTGTGTGGGGCTCCTCCACAGGCTGCTGGTGGATAACTGTTCCCCTGTGGACATCCATGGGCTGCAAGGGAACCAGCCTGCCTCACCATAGTCTGCACCACAGGCTGCAGGGGAACCTCAGCTTGCACAAATACATTATGAAATACTAGGCTGATTTTTATTCTACCAAGAACCATTTAACCCATGATGTGACAATAGGGCAGACTGTGCCCCATGGGCCTCATCCAAAGTCAAAAGCAGCTATTGATCCTGCATCATGCCAGAGGGCTCAGAGAAAAGAGAAATCCAGCTATGCTTGTGAAGAAAAGGGAGCAGGATATATCACACTTCTCTGCATAAACTGAATAAACTCAAGGTTTCTGTTGATAAATACATTGTAGCTGCTTTAAGGAAGAGCTGTAATATGTTATAAATATAAATGAGTTCTGGAATGAAGAGAGACTTTAAGAAGATGAATCATGAATGTATCTTTTATACACAGGAGAAATTTATATAATTATATCTTATTTCATTTATAATAAGAAAATTCTTACAATTTTCTTCTTTAGGTAATCTACTGAAGACGCTAGGACCTGGGAAAACAGTGCTTTCCCTGACAAATTGCCTTCATGTGACAAGAAAGAATGTCAATGCAGTTTGCTGATTACATTGTGGAACAGTAAAATAATAGTCCATTAATAAAACCATTAGTCTTAAAGTAGTCTTAAAGCTTATACAAGAATAATCCTCTTGATTAAGAGATGAACTATTGGTAGTTGCATGTTTTGGCTTAGTAAATAATGATTTGTGAATGAACTTCTGTTTTTCAAAAAGAAAGTTCAGAACAGGGCCCTCATAGAATCATAGAATGGATCATTTTGTTCCAATCTGAGAGTCCACCTCAAACCCTTCAACTTTAAAAATGTTGAACATTTAAAATGGACATGGTTTCTTTTAATCAGTATTGCAAATTAAAGCACTCTACAATGTATTATATAGTGACTTGCTTCCTTTTTGACACTGAATTTAGCGTTGAAGTGTCAGAGATTCCCCTGGGATTGAAATTCTGTTTTCTAGATAACTCTAAATGGATCTGCTTCATTTGCTGTATTGCCTTGATTTCTTAATTTTTAATGCAATTACTCTTGATTTATACCACTAAAGAGAAGGTGTTTTTAAAACAACAAACATGAGTCACCTGGGTTTTCTTAATTGTCAAAATTAGTTGTTCATAGATGCCTGCTTTATATGTGATGGAATAATTTTATTTAATGCCCAGGTTTCCATTCAAGAGGAGTAGGAGTGCATATTTGCAGTTCAGGTAAGTGATTTATCAGTGTACTGCTGTGCAATGCTGTGCGGATTTTCTAACTCTGCTAATAAACCATGTCTTTTCCTGGCATCTTTAAAAGTCAGAATCTTTGTGCTTTTCTTTCCAATCTCTGAACCGGCACAGACCTCAGCACTCTCAGAATAGATATGTTTTAGATAATTCTGTTTTACTCAAGTGCTTGAACTACTATTATATATTTTAGGTTTGGGACAGGTGCAACAGGTCCTTGCCACAGCAAAGGCACAAGTGACTAGAAGAAATGTCTTAATATTTTTCTTTGCAAGGTCCAGTATGTTCATGTTAATCCAGCATGTCTGGGAGGCAAGAGTTTATAAATAAGACATTTTAACAGAAAAAATGTTTTAATTTTTACATCTTTCAAGGAGCATTGTACATACATTTAAAGTTGCTCTGTTTAAAAAATAAAAAGTAAATCTGAGTCCTATGAGGACATTCTGGGTGTTCATTACTGTTTTATTTTTACTAAAAGAGAGCCTGATTAAAATAATATTTTAGTCTTATTTCACTGACTTTCACTGTCTTTAGTCTTGTATATACGCCCAGAATGAATATAAAATTAGATAGTGCTTCTTTATCCCACTTGCTTTACATCTGGTGTAATAATTAACTTCTGAGCAATGCCAAAGTAGAAAAAGCTTCCTTCTTGCTAGTCCTTGCCTTTCTGGTCCCATTTTATTGCCATTAAGAACTTTTTGATGGCACATAAATAATATCACCAAAAATATTTAAACTCACAGTTGAAAAAGTGCATATTTTACACATAAACATTGCACTGTTCACTTTCTATATGGATAAATTTAAGATTTAATAAGCACACTATTTGTGTGTTTATATTGATGCTGTTGACTGACTAAGTCAAAAGGATGAACCCAGTTTCTGTTGAGGGCAGCTCTTGCTACTCAGCTAAGCAGAAGGCTGGATGTTGTGAAAGCAATGATGTAGAAGGCTACAAATGCTGACAAGAAGTCAAAAGCCTTTCTAAAATCATAAAGACTGAATCATTCTTATAGACACCATCACTGCTGAAGGCCAAGTTTTCCTGAGTCCATTATTTCTCTTAGCTTACTGTTCTCTTCAACTTTCACCTTTTGCTTTAATTGACCATATCTCAAAAATACTGCCTCTTTTTTCACACTTAATTACATTTCTGTATTTGAAAAGTGTTGGGGAGGTGGGGTGGGGTGGGAGAGGGCAATGGTTATTTTAGCTCATGGGCCCTTACATTTAATAACACAGACTTTATCTCTGAGGAATGTGCCATCCCATTTTGTTGTGACCTTGCTTCAAGCCAAACAGGCAGGTGACATCTGGGCTGAACTCTCTTGCTTCCTGCTACAAGATTTTTGTTTGTTTCGTTGGGTTTTTTTCCGCCTGGATTCAGTTGTGTATCTCATCTATTATCCTCTGTGCCTCATTTCTTTCAGGTAAGAGCAGACTGGCAAGGAAGTTCACTCTGACAGTACTCCAAGCTGGTTTTCTGTGGCATTGACTTGCATGTTACACGTGTTACCTTTGCAGCTGCGGAGCCTAGAGCATCTCAATGTGCTGCCTCTTTCAAAACAAACTTTGTGAAGGCTTTATCTTTGCCTTTCCAAGTCCTTGCCATTCCCATCTTTAACACTTAGACTTCTTTCCTTGTTATTGAAAGGATGACATTGACTATTAAGGAAATAGTAGAAGTGACATATTGTTACTTTCCTTCCTCCTTTTGTATGTAACTTGTCTGTTGAATACATCCGCATTGAATACATCAATGAATAGCAATTTCTGGACAAATTAAATGTTAATAAGTCCTTGTTATAAGTGTCAAGAAAAGTAGCACCAATTTAATAATACATGATGGTTCACTGATAAGAGTCACTGATCCATTTTTTTAGTCTATAAAGCCTAAAAAGCTTATGCTCAGGACAAATTAACACGGATTCCATGTTACAAAACGAGTCATGTAGGTTTGCAAGACACTACTTTAGTCACTTAAAAGATATTTTGGTGCGGTTTGTCTTTCATTTCACTTTAGAGTTTGCTTTCTTTTAAAAAAGAAATACCTATTTCAAAAGGTGTTACCTATTCAGCTATTAAATTCCATTGAAATCAAGGGAGAATATTTCCATTAACTTTAATGAGAATAGGAAGGTTGGAATTGTGAAGAATCCTCTATGTAGACCGACACAACAAACTGTTTGTGCACTGCTTCTACCACCAGTTGTCCCTGATGAATGCCTTTTTTTTTAATATGCAGCTGTAATACCATAATGTGCCATCTGTTTTTATTATCTTATGCAGGTTTCTGTGGTTTGTGACTGCTCAATGGTTTGAGCTTGCAACAATATCCCACAAACTTGATAAATATTATCTTTTGTAAGCAGGGCGATTGAGGAAGGAATGAAATAATACGACATACCAGAGTGCTAGAAAAAGAGTCAGGACGCGAAATGTGTTTCTTAATGTCTTTATTAAAGAGGAGGGTCATCTTCATTAATCTAGGGAGAAAGGGTTGATATAGAGTTTTCTTTATAATACAAAGTCTAAAGAGCTATTCTTCATGCTACCGGTTCAAAAATAAATGCATGTTATGGAAAGAGTAGTGTGCTCGTGTAGTGCCAATAAAGAGAGAATATGCCTGTCATCTTGACAAAAATATTTCATGAATTTGAAGGGAGAAGCATGCAGACTATTTTTATTAGTTTGCATATATGTGACAAGTAGCACAATTCTGGAAAGCCACTTAACATGCCTGTAAAATGTTATTTTATTAGCTATACTTATAGTTTGATACCATTCTGATTTTTTTTTCCAAATTTCTTAATGTAAAATATTTTTAGTGTATGAGCTACTAGTTAACATACATTTTTGTATCACTGCCAGGTTTTTCTAACACTTTCTTAATAACATTTTATATTGTGTGACAGATCTAACTAGAAAACTTTGTTGCAAAATAACTATGGAAAGGTCAGAAGAATTTCTCCAAATAATTCCGCAGTGTATCTCAGTTTCTACTGAAAGAAATGTGATGTATATGGAATATGAAGGGGAAATCAGTGCATGTTTTCCATATTATCCCTTAAATCTGTTGTGAATCCTTAAATAGAAGAATATAGCCCCAGAATTCAGCTCTGTAGGCAGACTGCTCATCCGTTTTGGCCTATGTATTTTTGGTACTTCTTTTTGTCACAGTCTGCTGATATGATTTCACTGCATTTCAATCTTTGCCTGCACTGCTTGGCTTGTAAATTGTCATTGGAGGTGAGAACAGTTGCAGTCTTCTGTGTTGGCCTGGTAATGTAGTTTGCTGTGTGGGTACCTGCTGAGGTAGCCTTATGTTCTTATTAATAATAGGACACAAGAAAATATCTCTACGGAAAATTCTGTCTAAACAGGTTTAGAAGTCTTGACTGCACAGGGAAGTTTGGCTTCTTCAAAATGTCTGCCTGAGCTAAGCAGGCCATTGACTTAGAGAAGGCTTTAAAAAATCAGCTTTGGTATATTTTCCTACCTCTCTAATACCACCCTTTGAGCTTCCTTTCAGTGAAAAATCTCTGCATAACAAAACTCTTTTTTTTGGCATTCCTCTCAAACCCTAAGATCATAGGGAGGTCAATGGGAATTTAAGCTTCAAAATAAATTATTTATCAACTATCTCTCCATATTTAAACAACTGTACTGTTTTTTAATTGACATGCATATAACTCTCAGCACCCTGGAAGTTAGTTTGATAGCAATGTAATAATGACAGGTTTGATCCTACCACAGCTAAACAGAGAGTACAGCAAATTTTGAATCCTTTTATCTTTGGCAACTTTATTGCTCTGCAGCTGCGTGAAGATATAATAGAAGAGCTCTGTGAAGGTTATAAAGCTTAACCAAAGTTTATATTTCTATTTCATTTGTGCTAGAAATATAAAAGCTAACCTTAGCTACTATGTTTCCTGAGACTACTTTAGTTGTGCTCATTGTAAAGACAGGAGAAAAGGACAGAGTCTGCCAAGGTCACTGAGCAGTATAGTATGTACAAAACACCTGTGATTGAAATTACAAGAAGAAAAGTAATGAACAAACTTTAAAATTGGTGCATTTTGTCAAAATGAGAAATGTGAGCAAGCCTGGTGGAAAGGTAATCTGAAAAATTGTCCAGCTAAGTAGCTTGTGTGTATATGTGTATTGTGTATGTGTTCACTGACATTGCTTTAACCTGGTAGAATGAATATCTGTATTTGCCAATATCTAGCAATCTACTCCATTTGAACAAATAATTCTAATTTGAGAGAAATGTAGTCTCAGAACAAAAGGAGTTTCTTCAGGCCATGATTTATCTGTTTTCATCAGGGTGAGTATGGAATAAAGAAGGGTAGAGATGAGTTGTTTCTCCTCTCCTTGTCTCTTAGAATTTTACTCCTGTAAAATGCAGTCTAGGGGTAGATCAAGATAAAGAGCTATGTTCACAACTAAACAATCAGGGGCTGAAACCTGTGGGAGGAACAGTCAGTGTCTGTACACAAGTGCCTGTTATCTGCATGGGGGCTGGAGTTTGAGACTTCATCTGGAATCCATCAGATCAACTATATACAAAATTACAACATAAATACTTCAGTACCTTAATCCTTTAGTACAGTTACTGAAGTAGAGTCTGTACTGAACAGAGAATAAATTGCAAAACAAAAAAAAAAGGAAGTTTGTGATATAGGAAGTTCCCTCCCTCCAGTGTCTTGAAGTGGCGCTGCCTAGAATGGCCTCATATATCTGGTATGTACGTGGTTACTTGGTTTACAGGACCTGTCAGCAGAACATCCACATTTTATGCATGTCTTCCCTGAAGACAGTGAACAAAAAAGTCTTTTTTTCTGGACTCCTGTCCATGATGCTGATGTTATTTTTTTTAAGAGTGTGATAGGGAACAAATTAAATTGAATCTATAGTTTAAAAACTATCAGGTTGACAACAGATTTATTCAGGATGCACTTAAAAAACATTAATGGGGGACAAAGATAAGCTCAAAATGATGAATAGAAGACTCTGAACAGCCTTGAGATTTTCAGTGTTTCTATTAGTGAGTGCTTGATGGATGACTGCTTAGCTCTTATCAGTAAGCTTTTTCTTGCAGGTTGGATGAAACTGGGTTTTTTTCCCCCACATTGAATCCCTTATACTAGTAGTGTATATACTTGCTGTCACACCTGCACCACTCATGTTTTTGCAGTGTTGCCCCAGTTGTTCCTCTCATCTTCCTCCTGCATCTTCTACATTGTTCTGGAAGAAGAATCCATTGAATTAACAGGTTGGTATTGCACTAAAGAAGGCCAACTGCACATCAACCAGCATGTAGTCAGCAGTTTTAGGGATGAGATTATTCCCCTGTGTCCAGAACACATGAAACCATACCAGGACTGCTGTGTCCAGTTTTGGGCTTCTCACTACAAGGGAGATATGGACATAATAGGACAAGTCCAGTAGAGGTCGTCAGGATGATCTTGGGCCTGAAGTAGAAGGTGAGTAAGGAGCGGCTGAAAGCCCTGGTTTGTTCAGGCTGGAGGAGACAAAGGGCAGATCTTACTGCCCTTTACAAATAGCCAAGAATAGAGAATGGAGTCAGACTCTTCTAGGCCGTTAGCAGTGATAGAACTGGAGCAGCAATTGGGATTTGGGAAATTCTATTTTGGTGAGTTTTGTTGGTTATTTGTTTATTTAATGATGAATATGTCAGTCACCTCACATGTGAGGGTGGAATAACTTATTTGGAAAGGCTGTGGATCTCCACTCTTAGAAGTACTGAAAATGTAATAGGAGATGGCCATGAGCCATACAAGCTGAAAATATTTTATCAGAAATTGAACTATTTTTGACATTTGTCTTCATGCTTATGGATAACAGAGAAAATGTCAAATGTTTCCAGTAGTCTCATACTTTTTCAGGGGGTTTTATATCTGGTAAGGGTTTTTTGAGCTGTGATTTTAATGCAGGTGTTTGCTTTTATTTTTGGTGTTGAGTGTTCATTGACCACAAAAGAGAAAGAGGTGGGGTGAGTCCTGGGTCATGTATTATTTGCAATATGAGTGCCTCTAAAGCTCAATGCTGACTCATTTGAAAGGCCTGTACGTTACTCATTTTTAGGATAAAGTGGCCTTCAAAGATTATATTTAGTGAAGTCTGTGTTGCTCTTGTGCATTATACTGTAATTTCCTAAATAACATCTTTGAAAAAAATTATTTCTGTATTAGAACTTGCATTCATTCAGTAATCAGTTGCAAGGTGGCTATATTAAGCGCTGCCAAAACAGATATTTTATAATTCTGAAATTGTGTGCGTATTATATTATATTCAGCTTCGTAACACCTTCAGCTAATTCTTAAATGTAATCTTTCAATAGTTCTGTCACTCAGTTTTCTAACAAGTTGCTATAGCATAATGAAGTTTATTCTCAGACAGTGAAACACAGAACAGCCACCTCCATGGGGTTTATACCTCTTTACTCAAGAATAATTTTTGTTGGGGAAGAATGTATGTGAGGGTTGATGCCTTGGGAAGCTGGTTTTGGAGTAGCTGGGAAACACAGCAGAGGGGTATATGAGAGAGTGTTATGGTTAATGAGATGCTGTGGTATTGAAGGTGAGGAACATTCAAATGTATTACTGAGCTAGTTAGCAGTGAGAAAGGAATGGTTTTAGCAGCTCTGGAAAGATGAAGCTAGAGCGTTAATGAACTTGTGGATTCAACGCAGATGAGGAAGTGAAAAACAAAGATCACAAAATGGTTTGGGTTGGAAGGGATCATTAAAGGCCATCTAGTCCAATCCCCCTGCAATAAGCAGGGGCACCTTCAAACAGATCAGGTAGTTCAGAGTCCCATTCGACCTGACCTTGAATGTTTTCAGTCAAGGGATGGGCCATCTACAGTGTCTCTGGGCAACCTGTTCCAGTGTTTGACCACCCTGCTCAAGAAATATTTCTTCTTTATATCTATTCAGAATCTACCCTCTTTTAATTTAAAACCACTACTCCTTGTCCTGTTGCTACAGGCCTTGTTGTCTATCTCTCTCTTTCTTACCTCTTTTTTGTTTTGGAGAATTAATTCAATTGTGACCTAAACTGCTATCAATACTCAATTCAGCTGTGTACAGAAATGTGAAACACTTGAAGCAGCACACAACTTGTAAACACCAAATATTTCCCTAAGCTTGTTTGCATTTCTAGCACATTTATGCCTGCTTGTTCTACTTCCATTTGATAGGAATACCAAATGAAGCATTACTGTAGATGCAACTATATGAAGTGCTCTTTCTTCATTTGTCATGCTGCATTAAACTGTAAAGGCATTAATGACCAATACAGGGGAACGATGTCATTAAACAGAGGCTTAAAGAGATGGAGCTCTTTAGGAGATCATTAATGAAGCCAGGAGATAGGAAACACAAACTTCAGGGACAAATCACCCCAATGCCCAATTTATAGTAATTTATATAAAAGTATTAATAAAGTATAAAAGTGTATATATATATATATAATTCATATAAAAGTCCATGAGATGTGGAAATAGGGTAGAAAATCATGCTCATCTTGTTTGAAATTAAGGGATATTTGTTAAACGGAGTACTTTCGTTACAGACTCTAGGCATCACTTTCCATTGCTAGTCCCATGGAAGCTGGGCCATATGCAGCTTAACGCCCTTAAAATGAAGTGCTGTATTTTCAGGTTCGGTGATCTCATGATACCTGTTTATGTAGCTGCACTGAAGCTACCATATAGATGTGCTGTCTCAGAGGATAACTGGATAGCTGTGTACTGTACAAGCGGTGTATAGTTTCTTTTACAATATAGCTGTTTATACTTTGTTTAATCTCTTACTTAGGTTATTGTAAATGCACAGTTCTTAAGTACAGTGTGCTGTAAGGTTTTATCAACACAGAGATTACATTTTTCAAAATATTTCACCTCTATTTCCAAAGAAGGTGCTAGCAGCAGTGTGCATTGCACAACTGTGTTTTGTGTGGTAGGTTTTGGGAATGCCAAACCACGTTTGACATCTTTGTGCAAAACATATTTTAACGAGTGAATGGTGGGGAAAGGATTACCTGCTTAGGATGGAGTTTACAGTCAGTTGATGAAATCTGAGGAGAGGAAGGAGGTGTAGGGTGGTGTGGTGGCACCAGTCCTAAACCAGCAGAGAGCGAGGTGAACCTGAAATTTAATTTCACTTACAAACTTGGTAACTACCTGGCCTTCAGTCAGGGCCTTCTTAAGAGCTGGGATATCTCTTGCCACCATCACTGTAGATAAGGATGGTTAGTGGGTGTGATTCATATCTTGTAGCAGAGCTACCACCCAATTTTTCTGTAGTGCCTGAAGAGCAAGTACAGTCGCACAGAAAACAGAGAACATCAGATATGAGTTCTTCCTCAATTAGTCCTTCCTCGAATACACATCTCCCCAGAGAATCACACATCTCCCTCACCTGCCTTAGGAGCAAGGCTAAGGAGTCTCAGTCCTTCCTTCCACCACGTTTCCTGCTGAGCTGGAGTCGCTGAGCAGCCATGGCATAATTTCATAGAGCGAAGGCACCAGGAATCCAAAAGGATAAGGTCTCTGTAGCTCAGTCATGAAGGTGGCAGCCCCCACCATCTCTTGGCTGCTTGTGTAATTTAAGAAGAGCCAGTGCAAAAGCAGAGCCCTGGGCATTGCTCTGGGAAAGTGGAGAGAGACAGATTTCAAGTCTTACTGGGTGCTGTCACTTCTGCCTCCAACTCCATCTTTTTTGTGTAACCATGTGTTGGGGTTGTTACCATAGGGATGCTCAAAAAGGCATCTTGGGAAATGTAGTTCCCTTGTGTATTCTAACACACAGGTGCAGTGAGGTGCTCAATCCTGGTTGGTTTATAGACTCACGTGTTATGACATTGACTTTCAAAGTGCGTATAAGAGTTCTTGTTTGTCTTGAATAAACGGATTTGGTTGCTGACTTTTCAACCGACTGGGTCCATGAGCTTTATTACTTATATTAATAAAACATAACAAATGGTGTCTGAACAGGGACACTTCTTGTATCAAGGGTGAATAAGGATTGCCCTGAAATGGGGAAAAAATGCAGTGGAACCTGAACTCAGCTGTTCTAAGTTAAGGAGTGCTTTCCGGAAAAAAGCTGGACGTCGGGAGACCAGTGCTGGAAGCTGCTGGAGACATTGCGTGGCAGGACTGTGCAAGGGAGCTCCGAAAAACAGAAAAGAGAAGTGTGCACAAAATGACTAAAAAGAAGAGAAAGCAATGGAGAGCTTAAGTAAAAAACCGGCATGGGAAGAGCAAGCTCGAGGGAGATAGATAAAGATGCAGAAGCAGTGTGCCTGTTGTTAAGACAATATTCTGCTGAAATTACACAGGCCAAAATAATTGAACTGTTGCAATGTATAAAAGTAATTGCACCAGGGCTTCCTCTCGTTGGAGCCTTAAATATAGCCACCTGGCACCAAATTGGGCAAAAAATGAGAGAAAGATCAATGTTTGGTGACATGGAAGTTGTAAAAATCTACCCAGCTGGACTCAAGTAATGAATGCCTTGCAAATCACTCCAAGAAGGCCAAATCCCCCTGTAGAGCCAAATCTTAATCCCCCTGCACACCCAAATGACATTGGTAGGTGTAGAAACCCCCCAAACATCGAGAATAGAAATAGGAGTTGGGGGGAGGTTCTGGGAGCCTGGAGGGAGAGGAGACGAGAGATAGAACTTGAATTGGGTTCAGGCCATTGGGAGCA
Source organism: Cephalopterus ornatus (assembly GCA_013396775.1). Taxonomy (NCBI): domain Eukaryota; kingdom Metazoa; phylum Chordata; class Aves; order Passeriformes; family Cotingidae; genus Cephalopterus; species Cephalopterus ornatus. Next base: position 38,363 of record VZRE01001231.1, read on the forward strand.
TGAGCCAGGAGGAGATAGTCTAAGTAACGACCACGTTTCGGGTTTTCGTGCGTGCGTGGGTTGCGGAGGTGGGGTGCAGAATTCAAACCATGAAGCCGTTACAGGGGAGTGATTTTTGAATTCCCGTTGAAGCGTGGGGGAAGGTTTCCAAGAGGGATCCCACCCCCTAAATGGTGCAAAGCCACAACTGTGTGGTGAGCAGGCTGTGGCATGGGCGTTGCCATCTTGTGTGTGTGGGGGGCCAGAAGCAGGGTCGTCTCTTCCACCCTTGCAGCCATTTTGTCCAAACTGTGTGGAAGGGGAAGGCTTATCTCTTCTGGCCAGACAGCCATCTTCTATCATGCCTCCACAGGAGACAGAGAGTAGTGACTCAGGGGATGGTGAAGTTTTAGAAGATGCGGTAGAGGAATTGGCTGTAGTTCCTTTGGGTGAGGACAGATGTACAGGTGCGAGCATGTCGGTAGGCCGGTGGGAAAAGTGTTAGGAGAAGGCAATGCAGATGGGAGACTGGAAAGTTATAAATGCATGTCC
>VZRE01001234.1:0-15680 GCA_013396775.1 Cephalopterus ornatus
ACTGGGGAATGAGATGCTGGAAGGCAGTGACATGGAAAGGGAACTGGGAGTCCTGATCAACAGCAAGTTGAATATGAGTCAGCAGTGCCCTGGGAGCCAGGAGGGCCAACCGTGTCCTGGGGGGCATCAGGCAAAGCATCACCAGCCAGTCAAGGGAGGGGATTGTCCCACTCTGCTCTGCGCTGGGGTGACCTCACCTTGAATACTGTGGTAGTTTGAGGCATTGAAATGTAAGAAAGATATTCAGCTGTTAGAAAGTGTCCAAAGGAGGGCAATGAAGATGGTGAAGGGCCTTGAGGGGAAGCCGTGTGAGGAGTGACTGAGGTCTGTTCAGCCCAGAGAAGAGGAGACTGAGGGGAGACCTCACTGCAGTCTACAACGTCCTTGTGGGGGAACTCTTCTCTGTGGTGACCAGTGACAGGACTCCAGGGAATGGCCTGAAGCTGTGTTAGGAGAGGTTTAGGTTAGATATTAGGAAAAGATTTTCACCCAGATGGTGGTTGTCTCCTGGAACAGGCTCCCCAGGGAAGTGGTCACAGCACCAAGTCTGACGGAGTTTAAGAAGCATTTGGAAAATTTTCTTGGGCACATGGTGTGACTCTTGGGAATGGGTGCAGGGCTGAGAGTTGGACTTGATGATCCTTGTGGGTCACTTCCAACTTGGCATATTCTGTGATTCTGTGAAAACAAGACTGGTAGATATTTACAAGAAAATGTTACATCTGAAGTGTTAAAAGTCTGAGGCATTTTCTGTAAGGGATGAACTATATTTTCTAGGATTTTAACTGACTTTTAAAGAAAGGCTAGAAAGAGGTATATGTATTTTAAGAAAAGCAGCTATCCTTCTATTTAACAGACCTTTTCCCCTTTAATAGTTGTGAAGGAGGAACCTCCTGGAGCAGAACACTGCTAGTTAGCCTTCTAGTGCCCAGCAACAGTGGAAGGAAGGCAAAGACCTGGGCAGTAAAACATCCTCCCACACATTATTCTCTAAGCAATCCTTCATCTTCCTGGCTGCCACAACTTTCTGCTCAGCTGCTGCCCTTGAAATACGTCATTTTCCCATTCAGTGTCAAGGATGTTCCAAGCCAGGCCAGAGAATGTATTTGCCACACACATCACACATCTGCTCCACAGCCGCTCCATGAACCATGCCAGCATTCCTATTCATCTAGACAGTAGATTGTCTGGTTAACACTAAGACAGGGGAAGGTCATGCACCCTGGTGCTGTCACGTTAGTGCTACCAAAATGGGAATGCTTTTTTAAATATGTCAAACTATAGCCTTTTTTTTCCAAATCAGGGAAGTGAAAAAATGGTGGTTTGGGGATAAATGCTTGGAATCCACAGCCTTCTGCAAAACACACAATTTCTATAGCTTTTTACTGTTCTACTTTGCTAAATGACCTAGCAAACTGAAGGGAGCTTTTTCCTAAACCAGCAACAGCAGCTGGCTCCCTCTCCCCTCCTCCAACTGTTCAGTCATGTTACTGACTTGAAGTTATGGGAGGAAAATGAAATGTCAATAAATGAAGGTCTTGGCATTCATTCTGTATATTATTTGCTAGCAGCACTAAAAGGAAAAAAAAATGGAACTAAGCTACGCAGTCTAGAGGGAAACTGTGGAAATGACTTGTAACTAAGAGGATGTGACCCTTTGCATAATTCATAATCATTAGTCTAAGTGACACTTCCACAGTATGTGCAGTAGTGCTCTCCACTATGACAGGTCTGAGCCCAAATGGCCCATTCAGCAGTAGTCTGTTTGTGATCAGATTTCCCTGAAAGACAACTCTTAAAGCTTTATTTGCTCTATGTATGTGTACATGCATGTTTGTTGTTTTTTTTTTTAGAGTAAAGATGCTGTCTCAGCTTCATCATGTGTGCAATTTAAGGGTTGCTCAAGTGATTCTTTAAAACTGCATAAAGGCAATTCTATTGTGCCTTGGAGACAGCATTTCTATAATGTCCTGTGCATACATCTGCATGATTTCTCAAAGCTAATTCAAATTTAATGCATTGGTAATTCCTTTTCTGCAGAAGTCACCCAGCAGTAATCTGAAGATTACAGAATGATCTTCCAGATCAAATAACATTTCTAAAATAGTATAAACCAGGAGGCAAGATTATAATGGGCAAAATTAGACTTTCAATGAGTCACTCCATCCTCTTTACAATCCTAAACACAGCAACCTGGTGTCAAAAGTATTTTTAGAAAGTGCAGCCAAAAGAAAAGTATAGTTTTTAAATCAGCTACAAGACATTATAACAGAGGTTTCAGTCAGTGGGAACTTTAAGAAGCAGGAACATTTTGTGTTTTGGTGTCCACAAAATTAGGGTATTTTGTTATTTACACAATTTAAACAAAATATGAACACTATCAAAACTGTTTATGGAAAATGTAAATTATTTGCAGTTAAATTTTGATGTAAATTGAACCTAACCAAATGAACAAAAAAATTACACTCCTCTTGGGGTTTAGACATCGCAGTACTAACGGATCATTAGTTTCTATTTCCTTCAGGCAGGCATTTATTATAAAATGTTACCACGTTTGACTACAGTGAAGCAAGTTAAATGTGTTTACTTGACAATGACCAGTTAAAAAGCAAACAAATATTGTTTGGTTTTGGACACCCATATTACAATTTAGTTCTACATAGCCTCATATTTGACCACAACAAGGAGCAAGTATAATTAGATTCCCTGAACTTTTGCCTGTGCTTTAGGGGAATTAATACAAACACATTCACCCAGCCCCTGTGGCTTAGTTATGAGATGTATGTCAAGCTTGATATAAAACCAAAAACCAAGTAGTCATGAGAATTACATACTTGAAGGCACAAAAGCTTTTAATTAATTAAAAACCAAGTTTTTAATTTGGGATGTGCTCCTTTCTCTGATTTATTTTAATCAATATTTATTTACAGTCAAGCCTAGAAGATATTCCACAATACCTTTGTCAACCCTTGCTACACATCCTAAAGATCAGTGTAGTTATTCTTCATTGTCCCTCACATATTTCCACAAGATATAGGTTGAATCTTTCCACTGCCTCTGCTGTTTCCTTATTGCCATTTACAGAAGCAGTCTGTGGTGTATGTAGACAAGAGACTTTGGTCACCTTGGACTACTGTGAAGAATATTTAGGAGATCAGTTATCTGTCACCAAAAAAAAAATTCAGAAAACAATATTAAAGGGACCTGAATTTTCAAGAGAAACTCATCCCAGCTGTCTGCTTCCAGATTTAAATTGGTTTTGGACACAGAATTGTCAAGGCTGGAAGAGACCTTGAAGATCATCCATCTCAACCATCAACCCAGCACCATTACAGTCACCCCTAAAATATATCCCCAAGGGCTACATTGAGGGCATCTCTTTAACACATCCAGAAATGGTGACTCCACCACCTTCCTGGGACACTTATTCGAATGTCTAATGAATCTTCCAGTGATTTTTTTTCCTAATATCTATTCTGAACCTCCCTTGGTGCAAGTTATGGCAATTTTCTCTTATCCTTTTACTTGAGACATGGCAAAAGAGGCCAACCCCCACCTCTCTACAACCTCCTTTCAGGTAGTTGTAGTGAGCAATGAGGTCTCCCCTGAGCCTCACTCTCCAGACTAAACAACCTCAGCTGCCTTGGCCACTCTTCATTAGACTTGTTTTCTAGAGGGAAAGCACTTCTTCAGATGAAAGAATTAAAGAAAAGATGATTCAAATCAAGACCCAATGCTGTCATGGAGTGTTTTAAAAGTTTCTGAAAAGCATATTTCACCCTAGGATTTACCTTCACACTTCAGAATAAACACATCTACAGATGTGTTGAAAGCTACTCAGACTAATTTAGAGTAATTTGACTGAAAATCCTTCCTATTCAGTCTCTGAAAGAACTACTGTGTCCGGGAAGTTGTTTTCTTTAGGGAGCATTGATAATGGTTGCAAGAAAAAAACACCATATGAATTTCTGTGTTAAAATAACAACAGCAACAACAATAATAATGTTTACAGTGACTTGTGGCTAATACTGTTTAGAATAGAAAACCCCCTTCTCCTTGACTTTTAGGTAGCTTATAAAAATAAAGAGGAATACGAGGATAAGAAACTAACATTCCTTCATCCCTTTATAAGTCATTCTTAAAAATTGATGTAACTTCCATAACAAACATTTGATATTACTTACTAAGCTCCATATTGTGGGGATTTTTTTATTAAAGAGGATATTTAATTGTATGAATTGTGAACATCAACAAAAAGACTTATTACCTTGAACATGTTTAAAAGGAAGTGTAATACAATTTCTTATACTAAAACCCCTATGACAGCTGCTCCATGAAGTCAATTACACTGCTGTGTGCTCTCAAGCAGACTTATTTTTCATAGTCAGAGTGAATGAGAAACAAGGTGAACAAACATCTCTGTAGTGATTGAGGGCTGACTTTTTTTTGGTTTGCAGCACTTGGAACAAAGGAATATTTCCTAATTATTACTCCTCATTATTGCTCCTAATTATTACTGAGCAATGCGGGACAAGCATTACTGCCCTGTCATCCCCCCAAAGAATTGGCACAGAAAACAGAACCTGCAGTGTCCACCAGGTGTTTTCGGACTCCACCAAAATAACGATAAAAAGCTCAGTCTTCATGAAAAAAAATTCGTTTTGAAATATGAACAGTTTGACTTTATGCTGGATCCTGAACTGTACACAGCCCTGTGCAAAAGAAAGGTTCAAAATTACAAGTACTGCAACCTGCTGAGCTCAGTATTGTTAGTTCCTTCCATAAATAAACAGAGAAAATACCAACAACTCCCCCTTGACAGAGATCTGGAAAAATAACTGTCTAACCCCAAAGGAATTTTTAGCACTGTGTACTGCTGTTTGTATACTTGTGACTGCTTATCGAATTGAAAAATCATGGTATTGTAGATCAGGTAAAACTCAGTGTTTGCAAAAATATTTTCAGAAGATCTGTGGAGAAGCAGGGCTGTATACAAAAAGGGACCTATGAATATTAAAGAACCAGGCCTTTCCCTGATGTTTGGTTTTGACCTTTGTAAATTTTTATATTAAATGTGATGGTTTGCATTAATAATAGTAACAGGATTTCTCTTACATCAGGGTTTTCTAGTCTGATCCATGCTGCGGAGGTCAGATATACTGACGTATGATTAGTGTGCTGGTGATTCATTCAACTCATTAAAAATGCTAAAATATTTAAGACCAAATCAAGGCTTCTAAGAGCTATCTGTGTTCTTGGAATTCTACAGCCTGTTAATCAGATTATATTTTGATTTATCTGTTCTTTGGATGATCAATGTCTCTTAGATTTGTCCTGAAGAAAGAACAGAATTTAGTCAGAATGTAGTAATTTCATCTATGCAAAACACAGAAGTAAGAAAATAAAAAAAAAAATTTTTTTTAATGAACGTGGAAAATGAATACAAAATAAGAAGTTAGGTGCATCTGAGTTTAAATACGCACTTAGTTTATTCTGTTTAGAGAGGATAGAGATGGTAGCATTGTGTAAAGATTTATAAAATTGGGAAAGTTACATTGTAAGTAAAGCCAGGAATTTCTTGTACAAATTATCACAAAAAAAATACCTATCATATCTTCTGTCACCTCCATGCCATTGTATGCACTCAATGAAATTGCAGAAACAGAGTTTAGGAAATGACATTAGCAAGATTATCTCTGGTATCAGTTTTTGGTTCTCAATTTTAGAGAGAGGATCTGTCAAGATCATGGTATCTCCCTGTGGAAAAAATACAGAATGAAAGTAACTGCAATAAATGCCTTTTCAAATTCACCAACATCAAATTGGAAGCATTTCTAACACTTTTAAACAGTGTATTAAAAATGGTTCCTAACTATGCAATAACTAGAAAAATGGCAACCTGGTTTGCTAATGCCAAGGAATGCTTGCTTTTATATTTGACCAATCACATGATGTCAGAGTAACTATTCTCTGGTCCTGGTCTGAATCTTATATCATCTGTGTATTGTCTTTAGAAATTGAAAATATTTGCATCCAGCAAATGTGTGCTTTTCTATGAAAGGTAATTAATCATGTGTATTAGATGACACAAGGAGGGGTTCAGGGCTAAGCTGGTGCACATCTGTGAGGGAGCTCCTTCCCAGATGACAAATGGAGAGTGTTGATGAATCCTCCATAACTGAGTAAATCTTGCTTTCTTTCCCTGGTCTGACTTGACTCAGCATTTACTGTGGCTGCATAGTTACAGTGGCTTGCTGAAACATGGCCTATCTGGAGTACCTAATCCAATTTTCCTGTTTCTGGCACTGCATCCTCAATTTAAATCAGGTTGAAAATTGTTTTCTGTCATTCTCTCACTAATAAATATTAGTGAGTAAGACATTTGGAACTGGCTTTGGGTACACTACTCATTTTAATCGCTCTCTTCATTAAGTCTCCTGTAATCGCATCATGGACCCACTGCTTCTATTTCTGCATTACTCAGGCCATATTACTCCAAAAAGATATCAGAGCATTGAAAATTCCCACTGTTCCCCAAATGTATCAAAACCTATTTGGAGTACATGAACCTCATCTCAGAAATTTGTAAAACTGATTTAGTAACAATGACTTTTAATGCTAAATAATTGGGCACTGAAAGCTTTCTGAGCCCATCAGGCAAAAAGAGATATTTACAAACACCTGTCTCATTAATAGAAAGGAAAAAATATTCACTGTAAGTAAAAAACATTAAAATCTGGATTAGGTTAACATTAGATCCTGCAGAAAAACATATCAAGAAATACCTAATAAAAGCCTTCTATAATATTTTCCAATGCTTTACAGGTGGCTACAAAATGTGACATTGAGATCATGCACAGCACTGTAAATAAATAGATCCTTATAAGTGTCTAATCATTAAGTAAATGTTAAAAAAAAATAAACTAAACCAAGATGATAAATACAATAAAAGTTCCTCTGATTAATCAGTGTGACAATGTTTTTTTTGCTACCAAGAGAGAAAATATTAATTTTTCTTTGCATGCCCTAATTTACAAGCAGTTAGTTCTTCTTGATTGAAAAATTTGGTGACTACTCTGGATTTTGTGAACATCCAAAAGCAAATAAGAAAATTCATAACAGCAGCAGAATGTGCTTGTGCATGCGCACACACATGCCTCTTGATGGTCTCTGCACTAGCCAGCAATGGCTCAGGAACTAAGTGTACCAAACAGATACTGTTACTGAAAGACAATAGCAAAAGCACTGATGAGGGAGAAGTAATCTGGCATATTGCATCAGAAAGTAATATTATTATCCAAACGTAGATTGCTTTACTTACCCAGTACTCACAAACCCTACCTCTCCATAATCACCTTTATGCTCAGCTGCACTTCATAGCTTGTTTACTGTGTTGCACTGATGTTTACCTCCTAAGTTTATTTGATGTTGGCCATTTAAAAGCTTTCTGATTTAAATTAGTTACTGTAACTAGCGAGCATATGTTTCATGTGTGTTCCATAAGAATGAGGAAATAAAAATTATGCGTTAACATCCTCTCTTTTGATCAAGTCTAAGTATCCTGGAAAGTAGAGAACAGATTACAAAGACTTATTGTAACATAAGCTAATATAGCAAGAATTCAAAGGAACAAACATATTACTTTATAGAAATTTGAAAGCCCATTCAGACATCATAAGTTCATGACTATTCCAGCAGAGCTAAACTTAATATGCATGAGAACTCTAAGAAAAAATAATTGCTTAGTAGGTACTGAGGCAGAAGAAACTCTGAATGGCAGCCTTACTTATAAGCTCATAGCCCATGATATCATGTCTGGACTATAAATGTCATAGTACTGAAACATCAAAGAAAAAAAGTTATGCAATAAAACAAGGAAAAGGGATAACAAAATCACAATACCATTAAATTTCAAATGCTGGGCAGTTGGTAGCGACCTTAGAAAATTTCAGCTCTTCTGCCTCTCAAGGTTCTCTTTTCCAAAAGATATGCCAGTCCCATCTAAAATTTTAGTTACCCTGAGTAATTTGGAGTCTAGTATAAAGGTAAAGAAGAATATTGGAAGGGAAAAGTACTGAATCAATAAAAAAAGAATATTAAAGCCCCACACCAAGTGGCAAAGGGGTTGCCATACTGCGAAGAAAATAACTGTAAGTGGGGAAACAAAATGGTAGACTTAAATATGCTATTTGACCCTCTCTACCTTCTTAGTCAGTTCTGTATGTTTATAACATGGGAGTAATTTGGAAATATCTGCATTTTCTCCAAAGTTTTGGCTTTGATACATTTGCTTATTTAAACACTTGACATCTAAAAACGTGATCAGTGTTTTCCAATTTGTAATGCACTGATATTTAGATAGTAGCATTTGTCTTAAGAAATATGTCTTTTAGGAAGTGTTATCATACACATGGCAGGCTGTGGAACGCTCTTTGCAGATACAGCTTGGAACAGACTGGAAGGAAGCCCTCAGGCTCTACATCTGCCCGTGTCCTCACCTTGTCTAAAGATGCAGAGTGGACTACAATTTGGTAGACTCATTCATAATTTTTTTTTAATTTCTAACTTGAAATACTAACATTTGTCACCTTCAGAAGTATTATAACATTAATGGAGACAATTTCTGATTAATGACTGCTGTCAAAACTCTGGCATAAGAGGTCCTCATGCACATGCTATGTATGTAATTCTACATGCAGAAGAATTGAGAATGTACCATTAGGGTCATTAAATCCTCTCTTGTTTTAAGAAGATCTTGTGATCTTATTAGATATCAGTCACTTAGTTTTCAGTATTTCTTAGTGGTAAAATCTCATGGTCATTCTGCCTAGTTTTATATATAGACAAGAAACACGAAAACTCTCTTTTGGTCTGCCAAATATTCAAAATGTAGAAAGTAAAATTCTTCTAATTCTCTCTGCTGATTGAGAAACTCACAATAGCTCTTAGTTACACAAAAGGCCCTGATTACAATTTCAGAGTCTGCTATCTGCTTTTTTTCTTTAATTCTGGTTAGCTTTTCAATTTTTTGAATAAATATCCTAGTTAGAGATCTTTTAATCTTGGCCACTTGTATTTCATCATACTTTTGAAATATATCAATGAAACATAATCATTCTGCAGTGTTCCACAAAACTGTTTCTATCTTAATGACTAAAAACTTCAGTATGTTCCTAATACACAGTTTCTGGTGTCAAAAGTAAAACCTTGGCCATGGTGAGTCAAGTGGGGAGCTTTAAACAAAATGGCAAACTTTATTTTTAATAATTGAGCCTAATCATTTGCCTCCCATAAATAGTCCCATAATTTGGGACCAATACGAAATTAATAGCATGGAACAATTTCCTTCTCTGATCTAAACTTTGGTGGCAGTCAAATGTCTGCAGATAACTAACATAGACAAGTATCCATCATCTGGGTACTTGGAGAATTATTTTGGACAGAGAAATTTAATTAATTTTGGACAGAGAAATTTAAGGTAGACTTTTCTGTGAGAGCCAGAATTAACATTATTGTGACCTACTGGGGAAAAGAAAGGAAGATAGCACTTCACAGTTGTGTTGGGAAGGTTATCTGTATTTTGAGTTTTCCTTCATCGTGGCAGAATTATGTTTCCAAGTGAAGTTTTACCTTTTGTATTTCCTCAAGCTCCCAAAAAATATTCTGTCTTCCTCTTTCTGTGGTGTGATTTTAATTAATGTCAATAATAAGTTCAGAGCTAAAAGTAAAATCCATCGAATATTTTCTTTTGTGGGTTGCTGTTAATTTTGTTGGTATTACTGTGTTTTCGAGAGGGGAAAATTACAGCTGCTGTTTCAGTTTGAAATAATCCCCTGCCTCTTTGCTGGGATGTGAGGAAATTGTGTCTTTTTGTGCCCAATTTCCACCACTGGTGTACTGCCATGCTGCTACATACCAAGCAGTTGCCAGGTGGAAAGATTAGCACAGGTCAGTGGATCCCTGTAAGCAAATGACATCCAGAAAAAGCTGGCCCCTGACCTGCACTAGTGCAAGTAAAAAAAAGGCACACGCAAAATGCAGCAGAACTATTCTCCACAAATAAAACTTGCTATACAAAACATTTAATTTGGCTAAGTGTACCGTAATCCATTTCTAATACCACAAATAACATTCTCATAGTTGATAATGGGGACAAACAGTTCTTTAATCAATTTAATAAACATAATCTTATTAAAGCAACTCTTGAGTCAACTGTAGACCATGTCCTCAATTAACCTGTGTTCTGAAATACCCAACTAAATGATCAGACATCAAAGAGACTGCTAAATTCAAACATAAGCTCCAGTGTTTGGATGAGGAGAGAAAGAAGAGAGGATGGATTTTCTGGCAGATGTAGTTTAGCAGTTTTAGGTTTGCTTTGAATACAAATAAGTAACATTATTAGCCACAGCAACCTGCAGGAATAAAAGGTATCCTTGAAAAAAACCCCAACAAACCATCAAAAAACATGAATTTAAATTACTACAGGGCTATTCATGCCTCTATACCCTTGCCCCCATCCTTACGGTAAGTAGTTTAGTTACTTTACCCACAGATGTCTCAAGGCACCGATTTTCTCTCAATGATCCTTTTGCAAAGGACTTCAGATTTTTGAACCACAGAACTACTGGCCCTGTTTATTCTTCATTAAAGCCCTGCCCAAGAGGTCAGATTTACAGTGAGGTGGACAGAGGGTAGAAAATAATGTATTATGTTAAATAATTATTCAATACACAGTGACTTCTTTTCAAGCTTTCCAAATAAGTTAAATGTTATTTTGTCTGCTTTGCAACATCAGAAACTTCCACTGGGCTGTAGACAGGGAATAATGCAAAACTTTGAATGTCTGCACATCTCCTCCCTGCTGTCCATCTGGCTGATGGCAGAGGAAACTGCCTCCAGTAGGATTCATATGGGGTCTCTCACAGTATTGCAATCCCTTCTTTTCTTCCTTAAAATGAAAGGAGATGAGAACTCCAGAGCAGAAAAAGCATGTGGATTGCCATATTGGTTCTAACTGTCCTACAGTACCTGAACTTAGAAAACTGTAACTGAGAATAGACCTAAGAAAGCACAAATACCCAGAGACATGAGTCATCTATGTTCAAGAACTGCCAGGCATTCTATTAACAAAAGCAATTAAAAGCTTCTTAACAAGCTATTTCTGCACGTCCTCCCCTTCTTGTAGTCCTCATCTGAACCTTAAATTTGTGTATTTTTAAAAAAGATGTGATTAGTGTTTATTAACTCAGTTTCCTTATGTATTTGAAATGCATTTAGTTGTAAACAAACAAATGCTCAGACTGTAGTCACAAAAAAACTAGCTTAAAGGTCTGTTTGCATATTAGTTTGCAGTTACTTTCAAAATAAGTCAGGGTCTCGGGTGTTAAGGGGGAACATGCAAGCAGTTGCAGAACGTGCAGGCAGTTGCAGCTTCCTGGTCAACCCACACCTTACTAGACCCTTGTAAATGTGTTATTTTACTCTTATTAGATCCAGAAAAAGACTTAGTTTTGGAGACAGGAAATCAACATAAACCTAATCTTTCTTTTTTCCTGCAAGGCAGCTTTGTTAAATGTTTTAAAATAAAACAAACAAACAAACAATAACCCCCCCCCAAAACAAAACAAATTGAGAGCATATTATAATTGCTATATAATGAAGGGAAACAATAAACGTTAAACTATGAAAGCATGATCATTATCAAGGCTTAAAGAGGAGATCAGGGTCTAAGTCAGGCATTTCTAACAAGAGCATCAGCAAGGTTCATTAACTACCCTTACAGCTTTCTGAATATGGTAATTTACATAAAAATGAATTTAGTGATGCCAATTGTACATTACTGTAGTTTTGCGTTTAGGTCCATAAAGTATCATTGTAAATAAGTACACTATCAATATATTCAAAGTAATATTCTAGGGGATAAGATGGATGAAGATTCACGCTGTTAAGTATTATTCATTTATGTCTATGCACAGATAGTGCTAAAACAATGATCCAAGACAGCTGTTCTGTATTCACTTATCTTCAGGTGGGTTGTGCTCTCCCTTAGATCACCTTATCGTATTTTGTGCCAGAACTTTTATCCTCTGTTATTCTTTCTTGGACACTTATTAAATTTTTTGATTTACTTTCTCCTTTTTTTGTAGGAGTTGCTGTCTATAGAGTATGTACTGGTTAAGTTAATAATATTTTAACTCAATTTAACATTTTAGCTTAATAACATTTTAACTTAATAACATTAACATATTTTAGACCAATATCAAGTAAAACATGAAAGCTACGTAGGGTTTCCAATTCAACTTTTGAAATAGACATAGGTCAGTTGAATTTAAGCATATTCAGACTGTTTCAGTAAGTCAAAACAAAAAGGTAGAAGTGCTAACAGAGAATACACAAAGGGGTGGACTTGGCAAAACAAGTCCCTTGGCCTGATCCACTTCTTTGGGAGATGAAATTACTCAAAAGGAACCATTGCACTAACAAAGTTCTTGTGCTTCTGATCCCAAGCTGGATCAAGTAAATGCATTCAGGCCAAACCTTTAGCAGGCAAAATAATGTTTTAATGAATTAACTGATAAGGAAAGGGAAAGGTTTTTGCATAAGGAAGATCCAAGAGGGAGACAACCTATCCTTCAATGTAGGAAGAGACTGGAAACAGTGATTAATATTATTAACTTAAATGCAGAACAATTTGTATGTTTAAAAGAACACCTTTGCTACTGAGTGGGCTGTTAACTATGGGAAGGTCCATTTGGGACTAGGAGCAACATATTTTGTCATTACCTCTAGAAAGATGAAAAGTTAAACCTAAGTTACTTGTATGGCAAACTAATGTGTAATGAAAAAAATATTTCTACTGATACCATCATTAGTATCTTTTAAATGGATTATAGAGATACAATTAGCAATTTCATCAGCTATTTTAGAGGTCGTCTTTGCAGGGTTGGTTTATATTAAACAAAAGATAAGAGTACTTATTATGGAAAATACGCTCTCTTTTCTGGAAGAAAATGTAACCTCTTTCAGTTTGTCTGCATTAGTTTTATCCAGTGTGTAACAGCTGTCTGGTTTTACACTTATACTTTCTATAGGTGTACTTTGTTTTTCTAAATAAAGTGCCAATACAGTCTAGACATGCGTATAGGAACTATGATTATTTTTTCTCTCTTTCTTCCATGTTATATACCTTTCTTTGTTTGATTCTGCATTTTTTGTTTTGGCTTTGTAATATTGACATGCCCATAATGAACAACTCAACAGAAAATGTTTCTACACAAATTGACTTCTCTTACTCTTGTCTGCCTCTCAAGAGAAAACATTTAAGCACTTTTCTACATTCCTCCACACAAGCTCTACCATTTTCCATTCAAATACCCATATCTCTTTCCTTTATGCTCTGTTTCTGACTCAGATTCTGTTCTGTTTTGTCCTTTAACTCTGGTCTTGAGTTCTGCAAATAACAATACCAACATGTTTTGATAAGAATAATTATAACATCCAGACAAGTTAAACAGAACCATGCCTCCTGATCATAAGACAACATTTGGATCCCCACAACTATAAGGTTCAAGATGAAACCTAGTTATGTAGAAGTAATCTTTGAGACAACAGTATCCTACTCTCACAAATCTCTGTGGCTCTGGAGCACTATGGGTTATCCCAGACATATGAAAAGGGATAAATTTGCGGAGCTACCAGAAGTAGTCAAGAACAAATTATTTCCAGCAGCAAACAACTCTCTTCATCCTATGTTTGAAATACTTAATCAGAATGTACCACTATTTATTTCTTCCATAGCCTTTACGTGAACTCCTGATCTACAAGTGCTCACTGAAATGAAAAGCTGTAAGGCAAATCAAGGCACTAATTTTGCCATTTAAGCAAAAACTACTTAGTTTTAAGCATAGAGTTGCCACAGGGCTGAAATTATGTCCTTTTTTGAAAAACATACTCACACTATTAAGAGCATTTGGTACTTGGAAAGTGTCCAAAATCAATACATTATGGAAAAAATATAATTCTCTGACTGCCTGAAAAAATCCTAGAAAAAGCAGAAGTTATGAACTAAAAAAAAGCTATGTATACTATTTTAAGAATTGCTTGTTTGGACAATCTGTTTTAACTATATGAGTTTGAAAGTGACATTTATTACAATCAGGTTGCATGTAGACATTTTCACTGACACCCAACTGGGCTAGTGATATGCAAACAAACAAAAAGACTATTCTTGCCTCGAAGAGCTGATGTTTAACCTTGTTTAAACAGAGGTATGCTGCTGTAAAAATAAAAATACTGCACCATTTGATCTTGCCAAAATAAAACAAGAAGCCAAACAAAGTAACGATCAGTAGAGACAGATGTCATTGTACTAGAAAAAAACTTTTCCTCCCAAATGAATTCCAACAAGTGTTATGACTAAAACCACCAAAACAATCACCAACCTCAAACTCTGAGAAAAACCTTAAAGACCTTACACCAAATGAGATACTACCACATGTGCTAATGATTCCAATAAACATGCTTAGGCAGGAAGGTGGGGAAGACTTTTCAAACATGAGCATATATTAGGTGAAAAACCAAGTACTGTATGAATTAAGGAGGATTAGGAAGATAGAGATGGCATTTTAAGGCATCTTTGTCTATTTCCAAAAGTACACCCCAGACGAAGTTCCATGCAAATATTTTTACTTGGCTTTTTGTTTTATTTTGTCATTTATATTGTTAAAGTAATTTCTGTCAAGGTCTTGCAGAATGCAAGTAATAGGCTTGCCATGTTCAGTCCCAACTTTCTTCCTATGACTTTGCAAAATTTTGAGAGGCATGCCACATGACAACATGTCTTCTCTTTAAGTCTGGACTGAGGCATATTCTGATAGCAAATTCAGAAGGTAAGGCTAAACAATACACTTAGCCTTACATTAAAATTGATTATTATTAATAAAGTTCAAATTTCTAAACTCCTATATTACAAATCTATTCTTGGTAGCTGCAGCAGGATAAGGATTTGATCAGTGCTCCTGGGAAACCATGCTATTTTGAGATATTTCCTACAAAGCATGTTTTAAACTTATTTTATGTCAATTAATATGAATTAAATATGCTTAATATATTATCATGTCTATTTATGCAAATACAGCATACCCATAATTTGATACACAATGAAATTTACCGTTCTAAAAATGGTGGGGCAGAAAAATGAGGAAATGGAAAAAAACCACAAAACCGAAACCAAGCCAAAGCAAAATAAACCATACCAAAACAAAAAACCACCCCAACCTCCACCCCCCAAAAAAGAAAGTACTTGCTACTGGAAAATGCAAGTAGTATTGGAATACAGTTTTAGAAGATGCAGTTGTCAATACATTCTCCACTGCTAAGCAGAAAACTTTCAATGACCCAAAATGAATATGTGCATATCATACTGCAGGCAAACATCATCTTCAGCAACTTCTGCCTAACTCTAGCTAATCAAAACTTGTGATATGAAACTACATAATATTTTTAGGAATTTGTAGCCAGAAGGAAAACTGTACTAATATACTATGATTTGAAGTAAAGATGTCATTTATCTGGACTTTTGTAAAGCCTTTGACGTGGTGCTCCACAACATCCTCCTCTTTGAATTAGAGACAGATTCAATTGGTGGAATGTTAGGTGGATTAGGAATTGGTTGGATG
>VZRE01001236.1:0-20304 GCA_013396775.1 Cephalopterus ornatus
CTAAGTTCCTGTAATAACCATGACTTCTATAAGGTCTGAGTATTTCTAATGTTTTAAATAGTGCAGAGAAAAATAGGACAATCCAGTTTTATCTAAATCTACTACAAGGAAATTATCTTGACACAATGTAGTGATAACTCCTCTAAGTGATAGACTTGTGGTTAAATAATACTAGCTCTCACAAGAACTGGACAGATTCAGCTTGACTTACATGAGATGGTGGAGTAGAACTGTATCTCCCTTTCAGAAAGAGCTCTCATCACTGAGGAGAAGAAGGTCACCATGGCCATCCAAGGTGGCTATAATTTTTTGTAGGCTCCACTTCGCACAAGAACATGGGGGAATCACCTTCAGGTGGAATAGGCAAATCAATGCCTTCAGGACAGAAGAAACCGTGCTCTCAAAAAAAATGTTTGGGTATCTAGGAAATTCAGACGGAAACTAAATGTGCTTGTGTGTATTTGTGGGGCTCCAGGATTTAAGTATTACATGAAATAAGCAATAAGTTTGATGACCAAAATTTTGGACCTGGATCCTAAGGATGGAAAGCAAATGTGATTCTACACTCCTTAAGTTTTTTGTAATCCCTGTATTGGTAAGGACAGGTCAAAGGAAATTACTGTATATGTGCTTATTGAGAAAAAGGCTGCAACAGTAAGTGATGGAGACAGTGGGGTGGAGGGGGGAAACAGCTGTATCATTGTCTACTGCAGTTCATGGTACTGAACTTGGGAGTAATGTTCATTGAAAATTTAAGCATATTTGATACAAAGGGGTATAAAAACTCATCTGTAAGCTAAGGTAGGACAAATCAGGATAGTAAAAGTCTCCAGCAGGCCACGTATTATAATGTATTATAAATATATATTGTAGTGTTTGTTTTAGCTGGACCCTGGATCCAGGTATAAAGAATGATCTCTTAGGGCAGAAAGAACCTGTTTCACTAGTGTAAATAAACATTGTCTGCTGTAGGTCTCGAAGCTTTTGGCCTAGATTGGTATTAAGAAATTATTTGACCATATCAGCCCAATCTAGTGTTTTTGCAAATTATTTATCAGATAAGTTCCTTTGGTTCCTGTAAGGAAATCCTCAAGTCTACTTTTATTTCATATATAGGAGAGTCTTTTGGAGCGTAACTTCAACCACAGGAAATGCAATCACTTAAAAAAATGTTTCCAATCTTTTTATTGTGAAAGCTTCCTTTATATTATTCATAGGCTAGAATTCTGTAAGTGTGCTGAATTTTTTTACTTCATAGCAGTAGTACTCAGAAATAGTTAGAAAAGTAGGTTCTTCTAGTTAGTATAAAAGTTATTATAAAAGTCAGTTTTGAGTGGTGTCTTGCCATTTAGCATCACTATGTAGGAAATGAGTAGCAAGAATGTCTGAAAAGGAAATCTCTGAAATCGCAGTCAATCTTACTGCTTACTGCCCTATTGAAAGTAACTTCACAATGAGCGTTGAAAACCCAATTCTCAGGGATCACTTCGTTAGCACTTACTGAAAAAGTTTTACAGAACAATTTATAATAAAGGGTGTTTGTCCTCATGTAACATACCCAGTGTACAAAACTGATATTTAATGTCTGATTTTACAATCAGGCATGAGAACTGGTTCCTGGATACGGGTAAATTATTTCCTTAGTGTCCTGAGCAATTAATTGGAGGTGTACGATTACTCTTGATTTCCATTTTTGTTTTCAAGATAGTTACTTCTCTGAAAAAAAAGTCTTGTGCATCTCATTCTCCTCATAGTGCAGTATCACATAGCTACTGATTTAAACACAGGGGGAAAACAAATTCAGGCAGGATATATAGAACCAAGAGACTAAAACTGACTTGCTTCTGATGAGAGTGTCTTCAGTGTAGATTGATTATGCCTGATCCACGATTTCTAACCTGGACTGTTAAAGCGGTCCTGGTGTCTCCTGTGTCTATGTCAAGACCAAGGGTAACTGAAACTGGATGGCAAAAGAACATTTCAGTCTTGCAGGAGATACTTATCCAAAGCTTTTAAAGAGGAGAAAATAGTCACTTATTTAACCCTTTTCCAAAAATATGCATAGGAGACAATAAGGACATCTAATCTTACTGAAGACAATACAAGTTTAGCTGTGTTAAGCCTAGAGCTTTATAGATCTAAAGAATTTTCTGTAAATACAATTTGGTAGAAACAGCTTAATAGTTTGTGAAGCAGATTCTGATGTGGTTGCTTGCATCAGTAGGTAAGTGGATTTGATAACCCTCACATCCTTCTAATGTTTTCCCTAACTAAATTATTCTCTTTTGCTGCAGCCCAGAAGATGGTGAAATTCATCCTGAAATCTGTAGGCTATACATCCAGTTGCAGTGTTGCTTAGAAATGTACACAACAGAAATGCTGAAGTCCATATGTCTGCTAGGATCACTGCAGTTTCATCGGAAAGGTATTGAATTGCACAAATATACAGATGCTGATTTTGAAAAAAAGAACAATATTTTGCGGCATGTCTGGGTACTCATGAAAGACAAAGCACTGTTTTGGCTGGGGTAGCGCTAATTTTATCCATAGTAGCTAGCAGGGGACTATGTTTTGGATTTGTGCTGGAAACAGGATTGATAGCTATTGCTGAACGGTGATTGCTGTGTCAAGGCCTTTTCTGCCCCTCACTCAAACCCACCAGTGAGGAGGCTGGGGGTGCACAAGGAGTTGGGAGGGGACACAGTTGGGACAGCTGACCCCCACTGACCCAAAGGATATCCCAGACCATATGGCATTGTGCTCAACAAATAAAGAGGGTGGAGAAGATGAAGAAAGGGGAGGACATTCAAAGGATGGCATTTGTCTTCCCAAGTCATCCTTGTACATGGTGTAGCCCTTCTTTCTTGGGGATGGCTGAACACCTGCCTGCCCATGGGAAATCGTGAATGAATTCCTTATTTTGTTTTGCTTGCATGCACAACAAAAATACGGTATATTCTGCTGAGATATTAAAACTGTCGGTACATCAACCTGCAAGTTTTCTCACTTTTACTCTTTCAGTAGACTCCCCAACCTACCAGGGGCGAGCACGTGAGCAGCTCTGTTGGGCTTCGTTGCCAGCCAATGTTAAACCACAACAAGCACCAAACTATAAAATTAACTATACCTATATATAGGTTTTCAGCTACTAAAAAAGAGCTCTATTTCCATTTATTATTTTTCTTGCAGAAGAGTGTCTTATCAGGCATGTATCACTAATGTCCTTGCGGTTTAGAAGTCTGGTTTTTTTTAAAAAAAGTTTTGTTTTTTTTTTTTAAAGTTTTAGCTGGCATTAGTCAGACCAGTGGGCAAGCTTAGTAATTTTATTAGAGGTATTTATTAGCAAATGCTGGGTATGATATTTGAGGTCAAATGTTTGACAGAGCTATATGGCATGGTTTTAGTACTAAACTGATTCCTTACTGTCTCTGTTTATTTATCCGGCAATGCTATTTTATCGCTGTCTGGGTTTTGGCCAAGACAAGGTTACATTTTCTGCAATAGCTGGGAGGCATCAGGACCCTAATGTTACTCAGTACCACCTCATGTCACTGCCGGGGCAGGGGATAGGGACTCTTAGGCTTATATGAGAAGAGCGTGGCTTCTGTTCAAAAAACGTGGCAGGGAGTGGGGAGTCATTCACCATTGTTCGCTTGTCTCGGGGTTCGTGGTGAGCATTTTTGCGTGTGAATCACTCTTTCTTTTTCATACTTTTATTAATAATATTGTTGCTGTTCCTGTCCGTTTTCTTATCTCATTGCTGTTTCCAGTAAATTGTTCTTATCTCAGTCTGTGAACTTCAGCTTTTGTGCCTTGGTTTCTCAACTCCATTCCACCTTATCAGGGAGGGGAAAGAGAGAGAGAGCGGCGTGTGGTTTGGCAGCGTCTCAGTGATGTCATTGGATTGGGGAGTACCATTCTTAAACCACAACAATAACAGAAGACTGATAAATGTGGCTAAAAAGCTGCCCACTTTTATAAAACTAGTTAGTAGATTTGGAACTGAAATCTACCTTACAGAGTATTTTTACACAAAGAGGAGATGTCCTCACTTCAGTGAAGATGCATCTCTAGTGATTTCATATTCCTTCTGAAAGGAAAATGTAGAAATGCCGATAATTTACTGGATAATTTACTTAGTGACCTCATTGATCAGTGATGGCACACACTGATTAGGACCATATCTGTGCTGATTGTAGCTACTCTATCCTTAGATAATATCTCAGCAGAATATTAGGCAAAGACAAGACAAACTTATGTAATGAACTGTGATAAAGGCCTTGTAATGAACCTTGTGAATTTCCCGCCACGTTACAAGATCCTGTAGTGTATTTTTTTGCATCTAGCCAGGGATATTTGGTATTTTTGTAATGGAAGTAAGAATGAGAGGTTTGTAACTGAATAATTGAGCTTCTCAATTATTTTTTTCAAGTCAAAAATAAATCTGTAAAACAGGAAGAGAGAGTTAACAGAGCCATTGTATAACAAGATGCCACTAGCTTTCACAATGAATCATAATTTTTTAGGACAGATTGTACTACATTTCCTAGCACTAGTTACAGTTGTCAAACCATCTTCTGTAACTGCTGAAAGAAAATAGCTTGAAGTGACTTGAGTAACCCTGACATGTCTTGTGTCTCCCTTTTGCTTCTGAACACAATATACATTAATAACTTAAACTAATCAACAAAGTATTAAAAGTCTAAAGTTGGATGAGTTACGGTTTAGTTCCTATCTGGCAGTACTTTTGATACACACTAGTTCCTCAGCCCACCATAGCTATTGTGCCATTGCTAAACACAGTGACTTTTTTTCTGTATCCGTGTAGAGATAAACACAGTAACTTGGCTCCAAGCTTCTGGGACATCCTTTGAAAAAAAATTCGTAACAGGCAAAAATTATATGATGACAGGGATTCAAATATTTGAATAGCCAATAGAACATTGCTCTTTTGTATTAAATACTTGGTATTTGCAACCCCTAAAAGTATTGTAAAGACATCATACAACGAGGGAAATTCCATTTCTGTGTTAACTATTTTTTCACAGTGAAGGTAGCTGTACACTAGACAGGCACCAAAAGAGGCTGTGAAATATCCATTCTTAGTGTTAAATGAAATAAACTTGAACAGTCTGATGCAAGTTGGCTCTGTTTCAGTAGGGTGTTGGACTAGATGACTTTGCAACCTATTTATTCTATGTTTTGACAAAACATAAAATTTTCAAAGGACTATAATGAGCCCATACTTTTGTTTAATTTCTTTACTTACAGAGAATGATATGCAGTGCAGGCAAAGTGCATAAATTTATCTCTAGGGAAGAAAGAGACAATAATTTCACCATCTAAAATATATTGTGATATTGCTAGTATATAACTTACTTAGTTTTTCACCAGTTTTTCATCATCTGGGTGACCATATTAAAAAAAATTAATTCTTGTGTACTAAGAGTACTACTGTTATAATCTTTGTTTAATCCATAAATGTGTATGTCTGATGTTCTTGCTGTATCTTGAAGATCATTTCTGAAGATAATATTTTCCATTGGGATGTAATATCTTCCATTTTCTAGTCCTCTTACCTGTTGGATAAGTTGGATAAGTTTTTAAGTCTCCGCTAAGATTTCACTAATTTATGTTCTTACTCAGGAGCTAGCAGAGGATCAAGTAGAATGACATGCAGACTGTTCTCAGCAACCTGTAGTTTATAAATAATAATGTGGGTATTAGTACCTTAATCAGAATTTATCCAACAAATTATAGAACTGATAAATCTAAGGTAGTGGGCTGATGCTCTTTTCCCAAGAGAAGCTCAGCCAGTGCTCCCTACTAGGAAACAGA
The DNA here is from genome assembly GCA_013396775.1 of Cephalopterus ornatus. Taxonomy (NCBI): domain Eukaryota; kingdom Metazoa; phylum Chordata; class Aves; order Passeriformes; family Cotingidae; genus Cephalopterus; species Cephalopterus ornatus. The sequence goes on from VZRE01001236.1 coordinate 5,839, forward strand.
TGCTCTTAATGAAACACCACACAACAATTTGAAGGGCTGAGCTCTGTGTCTTTTCATCTTTTACAGCGCAGATCTTCTCTCCTTATCTTTCTTTGCTACTGTATTTACTGTGTAGTATATATCAAGCTTCCTGTACAGAAATTTCTTGCATATTTACAATGCAAGATTAACTTACTGCTGTCATAGAATTTCTACTAGAAAAATCAGATATTCTGTTATTTCTTTGAAATGTAACTGTCACAGTGGGGCCAAAAGCCATTAATATTTGCAGCTGTATTATACAGTAAGTAAACTGAGGTAAGTGCTCTTTAAGAATTATTTTTTTTAAATATACATACACCACGAAAGCCCAGTGGTGAAAATATATTATCATTCAACAGTTCAGCATTCAGAAATTTTTCAAGGGGCACAAGGAATCATGCCCAAGATTTTTGTAGTTACTAAGGTTTTGGTTACCTGATCATATATTTTGTTACTCCTTTCCATAATCCCAAGAGTCTTGGCTAACTAATACACATATTCTACTTGGACATACATCTTTCTTTTATCCTAATTGTTTAGTATAGTACATTGTATTTATTGCACACATTTCTCTTCTAAAGGCAGAATCTTTCTGTTCCTCAGACCTTTCTCAGTAACTCATACACTAATAGGTGTTATCTTCAGAACTGCATAGAGTAATAGCAATTTATCCCCATTGTAAAGAGAGAATAAAGAGACATTAAGCTAAAAAATGCTAATTTAGAATCTGAGAATTAGAATTTAATGGAAAGTAAGATACTCTGAAGCAACTTAGGTACCTCTCTGAAGGATTTACGGAATTTAGTTCTCATTCCTTTAAATGTTGTATGTGTACCTATTGACTATTTTAATTAAATAAACAAAATCTGCCTTAGCTATCAAGGTCTTAGAAATTGCTGGCCTAGTTTCTGTCCATGGAAGCTGCTGGATGTGATTATCATTTTTCACAAATAACATGGAGGTTGTCAAGGTTGCACACTGAGAAAATCAAGGAGCGCCTCAGAGTTCCTAAGTGCACTTCAGCTTACATTGTGTACACAACCACAAATACTTTGGGGTCAAAGGTTTTCATTACCTTATAAAGAACTTCATTGCATTTTTAATATGCAAGCATAACAGATAAAAAGTCTTTACGAATTCATTTATCCACAATAATAATTCGTTTTGTTATTAGGAACTGTAAAACATTGTTATAATCATTGAATAACCTGTCATTGTGGAAATGCATACTACCAAAGTTTAATGTCTGTACATGTTTACATAGAAACCAGGAATTTTTTAGGATCATGGGACAGTTCAAATGAACTGGAGGTGTTTTCCAGAGTTCAAAACATGCTGTAAAAATAAAGCAACATTGTCAAAGAAGTACAGGATCTGAAACTGGTAGTATTTATGCTGAGTTTTAAAAGAATAAGTCTCTGCTCATATATAGTTATAGGAATATATTATTCTTATGGTCCAGAACCTGTTCAACCTGCTATATTGTGTGTATTCTTTAATAGTAAGGCAGTGAGACAGGCTCCAAGTTCTGCAGGTCCCAAGTGTAAGTCAAGAATTAAGCATACCAGACTGTTAACCATATTTGTCAAATACTTTTTTTACTTCCTACACAATTCTTTCCTATTCCCCGTTTTAGGTTCTCCTGTTTATGTACTTAAGCTGTGATTTATAGCTTGTGCATTTTTTGCTAGTTGCTAAGTTAGAAACCTGATGGAAATGCTACCTTTTTTTTTTGAGAGAGGGATTCTCTCAACTTTGTGAAATTCTGGTATCCCCTTCAAAGATCTTACTAGTTCCTCTGCAGTGAAATCCAACTAGCTCCAAGGGACATAAAATCAGGGTTTTTTTCTTTTCATTTTTTGCATTCATCACAGTTTCTGTGCAAATTAGGTGATGACTAAGAGTTGGTGGATAGGGTAGCATGACAGAGGTCACCACAGAAGCAGTAAGAGGCACAGTAAGTGAGATGTAAATCACTGTGGTCATAGGTTATATATGAAACCTTGCTGAGCTGATAATTTTCTGCTCTATTTATCCTCACTAAAGTTTGATCCTCAGCATTATAGAAATGAATTAATTTAATTTCATACCAAAGTATTTTCTGCTTCTTAAACTAAAGGAGGGAGAAAAAGAGATTGATTAGTTTTAAAGAAGAGGAAGAATACATCATTGCAACTGAAATTATTGAAAAATCTTTCCATTGACTAAGCTGAAAGTAAAATTTAGGGTTCATATCCATTCCTAAGTATGTATTACAAAAGATATTTTTTCCCGCTACTGGAGGGATGAGAAGATTCAAGAGCTTTTGTTTCTCTGTAGGCTGTGACATGTGGTAGAAATGTTAAGCCTGAGTCATACATTATTCAAGCAAAGCCTTCATTATTAGCTGACTCTTTAATTGTTTTCAAGTGACTGAGCAGATGATCTGAAATTCAGGAAAGACTTCCTGAATTGCTCACAATACAACAAAATTACTGGTAAGGAACTTTTCTCAGTGGAAGAGATCTGTGCGGTTCCTTCTGCTAAATCTGCAAGAGCTTGCCTTTGTGCTAACAAAAAGAACATTACAGTCTCAGTGCTTCTGTTCTCAAGTTGTGAAAAAGAACCTTTACCATTATTTCATCTGGTGCTTTCATCTAGTGTTATTATTTCCATTGAAACACCTTTCACATCCCTGAAGGATGCATCTATAGACAGGTTTGTTTTTAACAGTATGTCGCCAAAGGTCAGGTCAGAGTTCCACCATAGCACCTTAAAATAATGGGACAATTCATTAATGTCCAGTTTCAGCCTTGTGATATTGGTGGCAGATTAGATGGTTTATGTGAAACCTCTTTTATGAAAAAGTAAAAAGTGAGATATTGGTAACTTCATGTTTTGTTATGGGCTTCCTGTAATGAGAAAAAATAACAAATAATGAAGCTTATATGAACAAACACTGAAAACTGTATAATAAGAAGTATCTTAAAATAACAGTAGAAGCTTCAGTTAAGAACAAGAAAATTTTAAAAGTTATATCTACAGGGTGCTACAGAGAAAAATACATGTAATCTGGGAAGTAGGCTTAGTCTGCTGTTTCAGAAGCAACTGAGTCAGCATTCAGCATTATAGCTTGTAACCAACAGAAAGGTCTTGATCCCTTCCTCTCTGTCTCGTTCTTTTATGGAGGGTACACTTGTCATATCAGGTTATGCAGTCTCTTAGATTCAGTTAGGTAACTTAGTTGGAAGGAAAGCTGGAAAAAGGGCTTCCTACTGGCTTTAAAGAGTGATGAAAACCTAAAGCAAGTGTCTTCTGTAGTAACGTCTAGTTTGACATTTCAGACAAGTAGCTAAGAACAACTTTTTTTCTTTTTAGCAAAGGAATAATTTACCTGAATACAACAGTTTAGAGAACTTACCCAAAAAGATTACCTTAAGATCCAAGGATTTCTAAGTTATAAAAAAGAAGTTTACATTCCTGATAACAGGAATACATATTTGTGATGTGGAAGAGCAGTATAGTATGGTATGCAACCTTGGTCTCTAGTGTCCCAGAAAAAAGGGCTACATCAGCACTGCTCTACTAGCTAGTCTTATTCTTCATGTTCTTTGCCAAGCCTTACAGGAACTGCTTATGTTTGTCCTGATGTAAAAATTTTTCAAATTGCAAAAATAGTGAAATGGAAGACATTTCTTACTCAACATTCTATATACAGGTTTAAACATTGACATTTTTTCCTCTACTTTTAGACAGTTCTATTTGTTTCTTTCTGAGATTGTTTACTCCATTTCATGAGAGAACTCAGATGGGGAAAAAAATTCAACTTCTTAATAACTTGTCTGGAGTGCAGTGCAATGTGAATTTTTTTCTTTAAACGTACTTGATGCCAGAACTATACTTGCCACTACAGAGGAGAAACACTGTCAGACAGTCCAGAAGAGATTTGCAAGGATACCAAAATATTCCACCAATGCTTAACTCTCTTGCATACTCTGTTATCATGATCCACATCCTTTATCCCATTCTCTGCCTTACAAAAGCCGTGGAAGATCTGTCATGAAGCCCCCATTTGATTTCAACACTGCATTTCATTTTCATACAATGAGAATGAATTAGGTAAGCGTCAGCATGGAAATTCAGAATACAATGCATTTGAATGTGAGTGGTGGCAGCTGTGTAGTCCTGTTATGATAAAGTACAAAATTTCGCATATTTGTCTTTTGTTTTCCCTCAGTATTGCTGTAGTACTAGGAGACATGGATTGCAGTGTTCTTTAGTGTCAAAGTTTCTAAAGTTGTTTCCAGAATGTGTGTTGTTTCCTTACTTACTTTGTTCTGTTTTGTCCTCTGGCTTTTATTTTGTGTTGCATGTCAGTTAAACTGGAGTTTAACTGAACCCCTTGAAGTTGGTAAGAGTAACATACGGCAGCAGTCTGATTTACAGTTTGGTGTGGTCTGTTCTCTTTCTGAACAGTTCTTACTCCTTTTGCATTCAGTGCTCTTTCTCTCCATTTATATTGTGCAAAATCAAGCTTAAGGCATCAATGATATAATCTGAGTATCCATTTTAATCAATAAGTAACGGGGACACATGTTTGTTTAAATATTTTAAAGGAAAAGAACCTTGTGGACCACCCAGGATTCTAGATATTAAAGTGGAGGAGAGCTCTGAAGTACCTATTTTAGAAGACACGTCATCACCAACAGATGTTCAACAGCATCTATGGCAGGTTTCTACAGATATTGAAAACACTGAAAGGTTTGTGTGGCACTTCATTCCTGAATGAAATAAAATTCCATCTAGAGTTTATTTAGTCTTTTTTAATTTGACAGCCAGTGTTGCTACTGTAAAAAGTATAAGTAAATCAAATAACCTCTTAGCATTTCTGTTACATTTAACATAATTCAGAGCAACTTCTAAAAGAGAGGCTAAGACGAGTGACATGCTTAATTAGGCTAGTTGCCAGAAGGTAAATGTCAAAAAAAGAAGGGAAAATGATGTTGCTGGTGGGCCAGGCTCTCTAAAAGAAGCAGCTTTGGCCTCATCTTGAGTGGTTTCTGATGTTGTACCTGAAATCTGCTGGGACTCCTGTTCAATATTCCTAATTCAAAAGCACTGAATCTAGTTCATTTCTGCCCATAATTTTGAATATAGAAGTCTTAGGAGGGGAGAGGAACATAATCCATGGGTTACCCTTTTAACCATGCAGTTGAAAAACAAAAATGAAACCCTTTAGTAGAGAGTAACCTTGATGGCCAACATTTCTTTGCAAAAATTCCTATTGTGATGGCTTTGTATATTAATCTGCTGATGAGATTTGAATGGTTATCATGCTTATTTACATAAAACAAAGTTCTGTTCTACTGAGAACCTAACTTGGAGAATAGAACTGAGCAATTTTTTACTAGTCACGTGACTTCATTTCTAAGAACCTTTTTATATGTAGATGAATGAAGCAAGACCACATTGGTTTTAAATCCTGAAAGCATTAAGACATTACAAGCCTGCACACAAAATTGATGTTCTGCCATCTACCAGTAAAACAAGAACCTTTTTGAAATTTCTGGCCTCATTCAAAACATATCCTTATGTAAGTTGTGCTGGGAGATAATATTTTGTTACCATATTTTCCATCATCTGCCTTTCAGAAAAATTAATGCCAGAGTCCTCCTAAGAGTGGTGAGAGTGACAGCCCTGTTTTTAAAATTTTCATTTAATGTGCAGGGGACTGAAGTATCATGGGTTAGCTACATGTATTATAATTTTCTTCTGAACTGTGAAACACGTTCATGGCACAAGCTACAAAAAGCTGACAAGGAGTTCACATTAGTGATAATTTTATGGCATATTGTGTATTTTGTCACTTTGTGTCCAGCAAGTAATCTAATATTAATTACTCAAGTGCCAGAATAGATCATAAATTTGAATCAAGACTAACTAGTTAGTATCAGGGTGGCGTGAAAGTGCTCCCTTATTAAATCTATTGCCCTTTATTTTGGTATACATCTTCTGATACATGTTTGTAAACTGAATGCTTGCCCAATAGATTTTTGTATTTATTGCTCCATTATTTCAGCATATAAAGCTATACTGCGAGCCACTCGCCATTCAGTCTTCAACTGCTGTTCTGTTGTATCTCTTAACTGTTGTATCCACAGAGATATGAGAGAAATGAAAAACCTTTTAAGCAAACTCAGGGAGACTATGCCTTTACCACTGAAAAATCAAGGTAGGTTTTGAATTTTCTTCATGTAAGGAAAATTACGATAATTAAAGGTTTTGACTACTGTTAAGAGATAAAAAATCTAGGAGTTTTTCATAGAAATTACAAGAAGAAAAATCTAGGCAAAGTCTTTTTCCTACTGATTCATTCGAACCAGAATTTAATATATGGTGTTTGGCCTCTCGAGTTTCACATGAGGAATCTGGAATTTTATAGATATGGCATCTATACGTAAAATAATAGACTTTTCTTGGTGATATGAAGGCAGAAGCACAACTAATTATCTGTGTAAGGAGTCCTTTTTTGAAGGTAATGAAGTCTAAAGGTATCCTAATGAGCGATGGCATTTGCCTCACCCCTGCAAGGCTTGTAGGTTCTGTGACATGACACTGACTCTATGCAGAAAAGCTACTTGCTTTGAGACTGTTAACAGTTGCTTTTCCCAGTAACCAACTGTAAGAATCTCCATCCTATGCATGTATTTAGCAATGGGCCTTCATTTTGTTGTCCAGCAGTGTTAAATACTCCACATCTGCAGAAACTCTTCGATCATGAGAATGACATTAAAAAGATAATAGATCCCCTTTTTGATTTCTTCTTGATAAATGTGTGTTTCTTAAATGCCATGTAGTTTTGCATAGTGGCAGCCAATGAAGTATGCCTAATGTGCCCCAGGTCTTGTCCCAAGTCTACCATTCATCATAATATGGTAATAGATGAATATGGAATAATTGGGTTCATTACACAATTGGGTTCATGGCAGGATGGCTTGATGGAAAACCATGTGAAAGGAAAAAGGGAATTGCTTATGATACATGATAGGTATGTAGCATTGTAGAGACTGGAAAAGTGACAGAAAGTCTATGCCTATCCTAGAAGAAAGGAGTGTGCTGGAAATAAGGAAGGAAAAGACAAACTGGGGGGATGTAAAGCACAGAGAACTTGAGTTCAGAACAGACATAAAGGCATACAGAATTCTTCTCTGCTGCCTGGTGTCCACACTGCCCTTCAACACTGACCAGAATATCACTGACCACCTGTGCAGCAAGATAGGAAACATCCGAGAGTTTAAAGAACTCATGCCCCAGAATCAGGTAAACACATCCTAAATGGTGTTTTTGCAGCTCTCACAGTCTCCAACTGTGATTTGATAGTTTACAGATGACCTCTGAGAGTGGATGCCTCAGGAATCGACAGTCATACTCATTATTAATACAGTACTTAAATTTTTGAAATAATGCAAGACCTTTAATTAATGAAAGCTAGATAAAAGTATAAGTAAATAGAAGAAAACCCAAACAATATTACAGATAATTAATATGGTCTGGACTATAATTTTGATATTTATGTGAATCACAACTATTGATTATGAGATGAATGAATGCCATTGAATGTGTTGATCTTTGCAACTAATCAATTCTGCTCTCAGTAAATGAGTGTTTTGCTGTTGGTTTCAGTGACAGCCAGAATGGAGTTAAGATGGCAAGCTCACAAAAGCTTTGCATAATGTTACTGGCTGCTCACAGACCAAGTTTTACGTATTAAATTCTCTGAAGCAACAGAAGGAAAATTATTGTTGTGGTTTGTAGGACTGAGTCACAATATTAAATGATCTCTTAGCTATATTCTTGTAGTTAAGTATTTGTGTTACAGTAGTGTCTATACTCTACAATCAAACCAGATCACTGATGTAACCAGAATAGCAATATGATGGGGCACAGATCTTAGCCTGAAACCATGCCTGAAGATGGCTCAAATTCAAAGTGAACTCTAAGTTAATGTAAGTATAGGCACAAATATATACATTTTGTATTAATTTAGAAGGAATTAATATAAAAGGTAGAAAGCTAACAAGCATATTGTGCTAACTTTCCCAGGCAAATGTTTTTTTATCTCAATGTGCCAAGATGTTCCTGTGTTGCAGTTTTAAATGGAAATTCTCCCAGATATACACAAACGACCACTCAATAGTGGGGATTTTTATGTTTAAATTAAGCCAGAATTTTACCTTAGGATTGACATTTCCAAACTTGCATGTCTGCAAGATCTCAAGCTACTTATCTTTAGGTTTTGTTTGGAATCCTAACATTATTAATCCATGCAGGAATATTGTGGCTTAGGTCTCCCAGTGGTGGAGATGTGATTTCATTTAGGTTTCATCACTGAACTGGTGTTCTTCTTGCCAAAATGTCTATTGTGTTATTATGGAGATCCTGTCAATTAGCATTGTAAGACTTAAATACAAATATCGGGTTATTATTTGCTCTATGCCTTGAACTATGAGACCTATTACATCATGGAAAGGGTTCTCAAGGATTGGAATAGGCTGCCTAGGGAGGTGGTGGAGTCACCATCCCTAGAGGTGAAACAACTGTGCGTGGCACTTAGGGCTAGTTGACGAGGTGGTGATTGATCAAAGGTTGGGCTCGATCTCAGAGGACTTTTCCAACCTAAATGATTCTGTGATTCTGAGATCATGTATGTGCTGTTAGGACACATAATAATCTCTTTTGTGCATGGACACGTGTAGATGCTTGTGTTATAATGTGGGATTTTTCATCACAGATGATAGCAGCCTCCTAAACTTGACTCCATATCCATTGGTAAGAAGACGGAAGCGAAGATTCTTTGGATTGTGTTGTCTTGTCTCAAGTTAGAAGATTAAGCACAGAAGCACCAAGAAGATCACGACTTTAATTAAACCACTATTATTTGACCACTGAAAAGATGAACGTTGCTCCTCCTGATTATAAAGTACATTTTCTACACTACGCTATCCATTTTGCTCTTCTGCTCCATCCCCATTTGCAAGTAAGGGATTTCACAGTTTAAAATTATGTGATCAAAAAACAACTGTGGAATAGATCTAGCATTTTTAAAACTTTTTAAAGTATGTTTTGCATGCTTACTTTCAGTCACTCGAAGACACACGTATTACGGTTCATAGATAATTTTAAGGTTTTTTTTTAATTGTTTGAGATGCTGCTAAAAGTTTGTGCATACTACAGTATTCTTAGTATCGTATTGAAATATTTGGTCATAATCTTAACATTCTTTAAGCATAGAAAACTATTTAACAGAAAAAGTATTAAAGTTCTAAAACATTCAAACCATATTGTAACAGAATTTGCACAAAATCTCCAGTTGCTTTTTGTGCTCACATTCATATTTAGTCTTCCAATATATCTCAATTTAAAAGTTTCATAGAAAAATATCTTAATTTATGATACACAAATCATATAGGAAAATAGTTAGGACTTGTAAATACAGAGAAATCATAATAACTACATACTGTACAATGCATAGAAGCAACAGATTTCCTTTTAAGCCAATAGTATATCTACAAGCATTTGGAAAAAATAAATAATTTATTAAAAGGAGGTATTAAAATAAACAATGTAAAACACAACACCAAGCCATTTTGTTTCCAGTAGAATTCAAAGCATGGTGTCTCCATATCACTAAGTATAAATCTTATAAGGCATGCCAGAATCATCTGAGACTGTAAGATATTAAATGATTTACATTGTTAATAAAGCTTTTTATTTAATTAAATATTGTCTTGTTTCTAGTTGTATTGCTGGACTATGTTTGTTTTGCTAATTTTGCTGTCAGAGTACTACACAAAGTTTTGATAATATTTCCATTTCAAGAAGTATGTTTAGAAAGATAAAAAATCTGGAGCATATATACATGCTAAAATGACAAATCATAGCAGCAGTAGATATGAATAGGTAGACTCAATGTACTGATATTTCAAGATGATAGGCAAGTCACCAGAAATAAACTTGTGCTAGACTGCAACACTATGAAACCCATGGCAATGTGTCATTACTGTGCAGGTCAGCATACCCCTGTAGTCAATAATAGTGACTCATAACACTTCTTCTATTCCACCAACCCAGCATGCCAAAAGAATCAAATCAAAGGCTTAGTGCTGGTAAGGAGGTTGTTGTGCCCTTGCCACAGGAAACACCAATACAGTTAAATTCGTTGCCAGTTTTTTGGATATTAGTACACTCCCTAAAGCAGTTTGTTAGGGATAGCTGTTCACTGAACTGTATCTGGTAACTAAAAAGTTTGATCTGACTCATTTTTCTATCAAGTTTTTCTCCTGCTGTTTGCTGAGAAAGGATGGAAAAGCCTGCATTGTCGGAAATATTAGAAATATTAGCATACTTCTATAGCAAAGACCAAAAATTCAGATCTAATTACCTGGAACAGAAAGCAGGACTTTTTCTTCCAGAAGAGCCACACTACTCCCGGATTAGACATTTGTGTAACTGATAAAGCAGAGTGTACTAGTTTTTTCCAGGTTGGACTGGTCTTTTCACTTTTCAGTCCCCCAGAGAGAAAATACATTTTTGCATAATCAGGCCAAGAAATACTTCAAATGCAATGAGGACAAATAAATTTTAAAATGCCCTTATGGAAATTGTGTTTCCAAAATTAATTCCATCTGAGGAATGCATGGCTAAATTCTTTAAATAGCACAGAAACAGGTAACTGTAATGTGTTTGAAGATTTCAGGTCATGAACTATTCTTAAGCATACATATTCTTAAGCATCTAAACTGGGATATCCCTACACACTCACAAAACTGTGCTTGTGAGAACAAATGCATTTTTAAGAAGAATGGAATTAAAATCCATAGCACAGTATTTTTTCAAAGTAAATTCTTTGAAGTCTTCTCCACATTTCTCATGAACATTGTCCTCATTAATCAGAGCTGTTTTCTGTAATAGGCAGCACTAACATGTGTTCATTAAAAGTCTCAAACCAAGATATGTTCCATGACTCCATTCCCACAGACACACTAAGCTTTGCAACTGTTAAAACTTTGGAAAAACAACTCCTGATGTCTAATGGATATTAAAAATATTGTCTGGGAAGATGCTCAGTCGTTACAATTAGCCAATGAACTTTTGTTCAGTATAAGTGAAAACGACGTTAATGTCAAAAAGAAAGGGTATGAATGCAAGACTGAATATGCAGTGACGCCATGAGAGAGGAAGGGAGAAAGAAACTTTTACACAAGACTTCTTTAGAAGTCTTGCAATATTGGTACACAAATACTCATAAGAGGTCAGTGTGATACTTTTTTTCAACAATTAATTTGAAAAGAAGATGGGCAGAGTAAGCAGTAACATGTCTAGCTGAGTACCTGCTCATATATCATCACACAGAATTTAACATGACAAACTACATGACAGCTTATATCTTTGTATTTTAGCCATGCCTGTTGCAGTGGAATATACATTAATTAGACAAATGTATAAACATTTTATTTTACAAATCTTGACATCAGTCATATCACAATGAGTTGCACAACTTGAACAGATTCTGTGATGGATAGACTTGCATATGTTGTCTTTAAAGGTCTTTAGGATTGCACTGTATTGAAGTGTAGAGTAATACATGCATCCTTGTACCTTTTGTTATTCTGGAAAATTCAGCTGTGTCTCTTCTTGCTGAATTAAAGACTATTAAAATTTCAGTCTTTACTCATTTTGAAGCCTTTCCATACTTCTAAGCAATTTAGCAGTTTATCTCAAGCCTTTTGTCTTTATTATGCCTTCTACTAATCCTAATGGATACATGCTGTAATTCCCAAGCTTTATGGCCACTTAAGGAATATTGGTGATCAAGGCTGAATGGGATGTCTTCCAGGTACCTTTTAACAGATAGTGGCATGAACCAAGGCCTGGTAAATATCTGAACTGAAGCAGTGTTAAGGGATAAGTTGGTTTAGTTAGGAATGCAGAGCATTATCTTTCACTGACATTCAAAAGGTAACAAACTCTTTTTAAGCCACAGAACATCATGTTGGTGAAAGATAAAAGTTAATGATATTACTACAATTTAGTGTCATGGAACAGGGCAATATGGGATCAAAGTTTAAAAGCTCCCACAGCAAAATGATATGCAAATCACTTAAGAGATGATTTACAACCACTCTTTTATTTGTTTATTTTCCAAGTATTTAAAAAAAAAAAAAAAAAGACAACTTCACATTGGTGAACTCCTGAATGCAAGGAAACAAGCAACTGAGGGAGAATACAGGGGAAAGCAGTAATTGCTTCCTAAAGGTTTGAACAGTTTAGTTGAAAATGTTATAGGTTAAAAGCACCGTAATTCTTTTGCAGGGCAGGAAACAAGAAGCAAAAATTCCTGTACCTACCAAATATGGCAAGTTCCACCAGCTCTTCTTTTACTAAAACCCTGTGCAGCTCCAGGTTTTCAGAGCAAAACCAAACTCTTCATAACCACCATCCACGTGTACTACCCTTCTTCTTTTCAGGTATTTCATGTCATCAAAAATACCAGTCTAAAAAGTCAAATATCTATGGTCAATGTAAAGTCTAAATTTTTCAGAGTAGAAGCAAAATACAAGTATATGGAAGTAGAGAGCAAATACATATTGCAGGCTGCATGCTAACCTAGTATGAAAAATTGGCATGCAAAATCTGCATCTTAACTTATGCAATACATAGAAGGTTGTCCCTGTGACCTGTTAACAGTTCATCCCATAGCAGGCTTACTTTGGATGAGACACAATATAGAGCCATTAATTTTTCAACATAAGGTAAGCAGATGAGTATAAATTAAAGGACTTTGACAAGTTTGAAGAGCTGTTTAGACTGTGGCAATGGACTACTATAAGAGATGTTTATTACATAGCCCAAAATTTATTGTCTTTGAACTAGGTATAGAGACTCTATAGATACCAAGACAGAAAATCAGTGGGAATACAGTAAACTAGACAAAAATATAGATATGAAAAAAATAGAAAACATGACAAGCTTAATGGAACATTTTTGCTGAGCACTGTGGTGGGTTGACCTTGGCTGCCCACCAGATGCCCACCAAAGTCACTATATTGCTCCCCTCCTTAACTGGACAGGGCAAGAAAAGTATGACAAAAGGCTCATGGTTTGAGGGCACTGAGATTGCTCAGCAATTTGGTTATCATCATGGGCAAAACCAAGTTGACTCAGGAAAATTAAGTTATTGCCAATTAACAATGGAGTAGAATAAGAAGAAATAAGAACAAATCTAAAAACACCTTTCCCTCATCCCTCCCTTTTCCCCAGGCTCAACTTCGCTCCTGGTTTCTGTAACTTTTTCCCCCAAACACAGGGGGATGGAGAATGGAGGTTGTGGTCAGTTCATCTGGCAGTCGTTGTCTGTGCCATCCCTTGCTCCTCACACTCTTTCCCTGCTCCAACATGGGATCCTTCCTATGGGAGATAGTCCTTCATGATATTCTCTAACATGAGTCTTTCCAACCGCCTGCAGTTCTTCATGAACTGCTCCAGCCTGGCCTCCTCTCTCCATGGGGCCACAAGTCCAACCAGGAGCCTGCTCCAGCACCATCTTTTCACAGGGTCACAGCATCCTTCAGACACATCCACCTGCTCTAGCACAGGGTCCTCCATGAGCTGCAGGTGCACCTCTGCTCCACTGTGGACCTTCATGGACTGCAAAGGAACAGCTGCCTCACCGTGGGACACCTTCTCCCCCTCCTTCTTCATTGACCTTGCTGTCTACAGATTTGTTACTCTTACATATTCTCAGTCCTCTCTCCTTGATGTTGTTGTGCAGCAGGCTTCACCCTTTCTTAAATACATTATCCCAGAGGTCCTACCACCATCACTGATGGTCTTAGCCTTGGCCAGTGGAGGGTCGATCTTGGAGCCAGCCGGAACTGGTGTTGTGCAACATAGGGGTAATTTCTGGCATCTTCTCACAAAATCCATCCCTGTAACCCCCCTGCTACCAAAATCCTTCCAAGTACACCCAATATAAGCATCCACATTACGCTTTTTTAGATCCCAGGTCTAATGCATCAATATACAACCAAGAAAAATTAAACTTGCAATAAGGCACCAGCTTCTTTATACATGAACAAGTATCATTAATGTAAAAGGGTAAGGCCTTGAATTTTCAGAATTAAAGTTTTGGTCTGTGACACCTCAATTTGCCTAAGATCCACTAAATTTTATTTTAGATCTGATCTAGCCATCTGAGAATGGACTAAACGGTTTATGCTCTAATTTGGGACTCCTAGTCACTTCTAAATTAGATATAATTTGCAAAGCAATGGACAGAGTGACATCCTCTGTAAGCAGTGCTCAGCTGTTTATCCAAATCCCAGTCAAGGTTGATCAAGATATTTTAAAAAAAACGTCCAGAAGATACCCTCTTAATCCATACTGAGCTTACTTGGGAAATGTGGC
>VZRE01001241.1:0-19326 GCA_013396775.1 Cephalopterus ornatus
TTTTTTTAGGATTATGGCTTTAGTGTAGAATAAAACTTGGAAATACCTATTTTTCTGTTGTCTGCCTCGATCACAAGCGTGTTACTCAGGGATCTAATTCTCTCAGTATATAGATCTGCACAGGTTTTAAATTTTAGAAGGGTTTTGTTGTATTGTTTCAATGACAATTACCCTACAATTTAAACGTATTTTTGGTAAAGACTTTTATAACTTGGTGGTGGTGTTCATGTTTTTCCTTCTTTTTCCCTTCTACCCCTCCTCAGTTTAGCTTTCTAGTAACTTTCAAAGCAAGTGATTTGGTGATTAATTTAGGTAATTAATTTACACTAACATAAAATGAAGATGCTACACCACCTCTGCCTCTCATTTCAAGTTGTAGGCATCTACCTCCACCGTGTGGCACTTCCTCAGAACTTTAATGAGAGGTTTAACTGGGAGTGAATGGAATATTGTCCTTCAGTTAGGAAGTGTGTAAACAAACAGTACTGTGAGAAAATAGTGGTGCTCAAATGTCCCTTGAAGTGTTTTTGTCATAAAAGAGGAAAGCACAAAGATGAGTTTTCTGAACAGCTTAATTTGTGAGTAATTCAGACTTCTAAATATTGCATCAAGGAAATACTTCCTAAACTTCATTTAGAATCTTGCTAGTATTGACTCATCTCCATTTTGAGATGGATTAATTCACCAAGTGACATTTTAGCAGGATATGCCACAATATTCATTTCTTATATGAACAAAATTGCCTTTTTTTTTTCTGGTAGTTTGTGTACATGTGTAAAAATACAACCCTTGCGTTATTTTCCTTTACTTTGTTGGTAGGTGACCACACCACAGGTGAGTCTGCAAAAGTATGCTGCTTAACAATGTTTAGGAACAATAAGCTGCTCAGCTGTTGAGTGAGTGAAACCAAAATAAGCTGGCTCACAAAAAAACACCCTGGAACTGGGAGCTGGTTTACTGAATTTTGGACTGCAGGTGAGGAGGCTCTGGAATAAATGTTCTAGATCTCTTAATAAAAACATCAGTCCTTGGGTTACTTCACGGCTTCGTTGGTACTGCCTTTTTGTGCTGGTTTGGACAAGAGTCAAAAGTGTTCTTTTGGTGTGCAGTCCAAAAGGATCACAGAGTCCAACTCCTGGCGCTGCAGCTGTGGCACCAGTGCGTGTTTTAACTGCTTGCAGTACAGTGGTGGCAGCTGGTGCCCTGTGCCCCAGGAGATTGAAAAAACAGTTTGCTTAGGTGTGAATTAAAACTGTGGTAGCTTCTCACAGTGTGGTGCAGGAGCAGCTGCGTAGCTGCTTTATTTCTAGGAGGCTTTTGTGACATCTGGCTCCAGGCGGGCATATAAGGAACCTTGAGAAATGTGTGTGTGTATGCCAGAGAGTTAGGGTGCCATTGGTGCAAAATATAACGTGACACAGACACCAGGTCAAGTATTATGAATCAAAAATGAAGAGTGAAATTTGTAAGGCATGGCAAATAGCTTGAAAAAGTGATTGGAAAACTTTCTGCTTCAAAAATAGAGTAAGTATTGGAAGCTTATGTTCTGATCTCTTCTGCCATCTCAGATGTGTTTGAAAAGTTTAAAATTCTGATTTAAATTTAGCTTTCACATATAGCAATGGTGCGCTTACCTGTGAACCTTAACACCTTGCCTGAAAAAACCGAGGTTACATAAATTTATTTGCTTTCAGACCTATCACTGCATATAAAAGAGTAAGAAATAGCTTAGTAGCATTTTCTCAGTATTCTTCCTTCTGTGCAATGAAAGTAGCATGATAAAAATTGCCACCTCTGTTTGTGACAGAGCTGCCACCTCTGCACTGTGCTAAGTGGGAAGCTTATGAAATATGGTCGACACAGCAGCGCTGTAAATGCTTGTGTGGAAGAAAGGCAGCGTTTTCACTACCCACCCTGATTTTTGCTTGGCCTTCTGAGCCAGGTTTTTATTTGTTGGATGAAGGATTTCTTTTTAACACCTAAAAAATGGCTTTGTGGGTATTGTGCTCTGGAATTGGTAACTTTTGAGTCCCAATAGGATGGACTGGGAACAATGATGCCTACAGTTTTTATGAATTCTTTGAGCTGTGTAGGGATTTGTTTCCACAATCTCTGTGTTAGGTTCTATTTGGCTTTTCTGTTTCCCCTCAAAAAATTATTATTAAAAAAACCCCATGAAGAAACAGTACCACAAAAGTTAATCAGTAGGAGTAGAAAACTTAAAAAAAGTCAAACCCAAATCCCAAAACATTTGTTGCATATATAGACCTCAGGTTTTGGGTAGGACCGATGATTGGCCAGATCATTTGCTGTTAACTGCATTTGAAGAGTTTATTGGTTTTGTTCTCTGAAGTCACTAAGAGCCAAACTGAAAATCTAATTGTTCTTTTCTGAAGTCTTACAATGTAATAGTTCGTAGTCTGTGGTTTTCACCATGAGAGTGTTTTCTCAAACTTCTGTCTCCTAGAGCCAGTGAGAATCTTAAAATTGAAATCTCCAGCTATGCAATGACAGGACTAAAATAGCTGGTGAGTTTGACAATGTGTTAAGTGATTTGTGGATATATTTAATTATTTTAATCATAACCTCTAGAAACAAATGTATTAATCACATCAAAGAAAATTCAGTAAAAATAGGGTAAACCTTTATTTGATTCACAAGCTATTGGAAAAAGGCCTCAGGTTTTCAGCACAAGCTCTGAAGCTGTCTTTAACCTTCATATGAAATGTTTTTTGGGGGATTTGGTTGGTTTCTTTGTTTTCTTGTGTCTGGAGTGGTTTTTTGTTTGTTTGTTTTTATTTTTTAGCATTCCAGCACTGTTAGTGTAGTGTAGATACTCTTTGTGTCCAGTAATACAAGGGGAACATAAAACTAAGAAACTATTATGCTTTACTGCAGCAAATTGAAGCAGCAACTTGATCTGGCATATTAGGTGTGAATACTTGCCTGAACCGGATCTAGAGTTTCACACAGATTTGAATTAAGTATGAACATCTCTTCCTACAGCTAGCTGCAAAATAGAAGAGGATCTGTTGCTAACCTGCATGTTATAATTGTGAATGGTCAATCATGAGTCCCTCTTTGATTGCCCATTTATATCCTGTACGTTACTCTGTGGAATACAAATTAATGTCCCACCGTGGAAGATGTAGCCCCCCGTTGCACAGCCTTTGTCCTGTTCTTCAGGGCACTTCAGTGGGCATGTGAAGCCCTTTCCTTTATTGGCGGGTCAGTGTGCAGAGATTCTCTGATCACATCTGCTCTCAGTGTAACTCAGGCTGGCCTTGGCACAGCAGGAAAAGCCTTCTTTGATAGAAAGAGACACCAATACCTGGCAATTCATCTGATAAAGCAATGAATTCTTTTTATACATTTTAATTTTCGAGATTCTAGGCAGGGAAAAGGTCACATGGTCTTCACCATGCAGGGAGAAAAAGCGTGGGAACAGCAAATCATAAAAGATGATGGCTGAGGAGCTTTAGGTTACCATTAAAATGTGTGTTTCCAGAGTTTCACTGTTGTGTGGGAAGGACCTTGCTGTTCCAGGAGAATCTCTGTCTAGAACCCAGGGATCTCCTCTCTTAATTTGCTGAAGATTGTCTTCAGAGAAGTACTCAGAGTCTTCTAAAAACTGCAATCTTTGAAGTCCTGTGTGTGGTTCTGAGACCTGCAACACAGAACTGTTTGTGCTGGTGCCTGTCTCTCATACTGGTTTTAGTCTCCCACTATTGTCAGAGTGCCTTTGTTAAGCACTGCAAAGACACTGTGGAAGGAGTAGGTACTGCCCTGCAGAACTTAAAACCTGGAAGTGTGACACTGATGGAAATTGGGGCCTTTATTTTATAGATATGGAAATCATTGAGCTGAAAGATTAAATTACTAGTGGAAGTGCCTGCTCCCGGCTTTCCTTCCCTTTTGTGCTTGCTGTGTGTTTGCAAAGAGGAACCCAGATTTATCGAGGGGGCAGAAGTAATGAGCTCGTGCTACATTTTACCTTGTCATCTTCAAATGCTGTAGCACCTCTGCTCATCTGAAAGTCAAGAGCTGTACTCAAGTGTTGTCACAGCGGAGGGGGGAAATCCCCCCATATCTGAAGTATTAACTGCACAGTACAGCTTCTGTAAGTGAGGGGGAGAAAGCTTGTTTTATTCCTTCCTAACAGAGGGTCTCATGTCAGATGGAGATTTAAATGGCCCAGCTACCCTGCAAAAATGAGATCTCTCCCAATACGTGCATAAAGGATTTCCTGATTTTTTTTTATTTTTTTTTATTTTTTTTTTAAAGCATATAAGTTTGGTAGGAATGTTTTGGTGCATTGAGATTTTGGTGACAAATGGAAGCGGTCCATCAAATTTTCCTTTCTTTCTTTCTTTTTCCCCTTTCAGATTTTAATGATCTGTATGAATTACTACACATATTTTCTTCCCAAGGGCAGGGAAAATAAGCTAAAAATGAGCATCTTGGCAGCCTGTACGAAAGCCAAGTGTGCATGTGGACCACAAGCTTTGCAGGCCTTGGCCTCTGGAGGGGCCACGTGGCTTTGAAAGTTGGCAGAGATGACTGCAAAAAATAATGAGCTCGTGACCTGGCATTTTGAAGCAGAGCAAGACACCGTCTCTGGTATTGATCAGAATATGTCGAATTGGGATCTCAGAAGTGGCTGCTGCGGCTAAGATTTCACACGCTCTCTCTACTGGCAGCCTGGATTTAAAAACAGACCTCTGCAAAAGATTCCTAGGACGAGAAAGAACTTTGTGAAATGTGAAAAGGACACCAGGCCTTGAGACACCAGTGCTGAGTGCCTACACTCACACATTTTTCTCCTTGACATTTTCTGGTCATACACATTAGCCTTGCTTCTTCTACCCACTGGAAATACGAGTGAGGAAAAGGATGTCACTTGGTATCCCACAGTGACTTCCAGAAAGTTTAATTCAAGATTTAGGTCCTTCTAATAGTGGTGATACTAGACTGATTTTTGGACTGCGGGTACTACGTAATTTAGAAGAGATAGAGAAACAGATCAAACTAAAACGCTCACATAAAAATCAAAAATTAAAAAAGACAGAAACAGGTGTGACCATCAGGATGTCTGTTGTTGTGTTGTAACTAACTTTATGCAAAACTGAGCTAAATAACGTAAACTGTGTGTACATCTACTCCTTTAGTCATCATTTTAGAGATTGTATTTAAGTTTATATTTTCTTTCACCAGATTTTGGTAGTGTAAGCTCTTGCTTTGCTTCTGCATCATCACGAGGGCACACAGAACTTAATTCTTCAATGGACTGAGTCCTATCACAGGTAAGGATGATATAGTAAACAAAACCAAATAAAACCCTGAAATGGTGCAACTGTGTCTCTTGTTGGTTTACAAACTGTATATCAAGCTGACTTCAAAGACAGGAACAGTTGGTTTGTTTTGTTGCTCTTATTTTATGATGATAGCCTACTTCTGGCTTTTATATTAGTAATATCAAGGAGACTTTCTCAGTATTACCAGTATTTGAAATACCAGATTTATTCTGTATTGTTGTGTTTAAATGGGAAATCTGCTTTTGGCCCAAATCAGAAGCCAGGTATTTGATTAAATCATAATTTACTGTAATTGCCACTCATAAATCCTTGCCTACCAGACACAGTTTTACTGGAGAAAAGTGAAGTGGGCTCACCTAACGAGACTGTCAGGTGGTCCCTTGTCATGTAATGCAGTAGAACCAGCTCATTCCTTTATTGTGTGTCCTTCCAGTGCTGCAAAGAGAATCCTTCTGTTCATGGAAGTGCAAGGCAAGTTTATAAAAATGTTCATTTATCAAATTTTAAAATATTTTGATGTTCAAGAGAATAGAGAACTTCTATAATTCAAAAGGTGCTTTATGTTCTGTTATCTCATGTCTGGCTTAACTGGTTTGGAAGTGCTGTATCTGTTTAAACATATCCTGTGGAACAGCCTGACAACAGCCCTGGATAATGCTTTTAATTGGCAATGATCAGTTCAGGTTCATGTTGAACCAGTCTGAGGATGAAGGTCTTAATTCAAGAAAGGAATATGCAAGTTCTTAGGATGTCCCCATTTAGCAAATTAATCAGAGATATGTTGCATCCAAATGATGTGTTTAAATAATATGGACTTCAGTGAAGGTTTCACGGGAGGCCTAGAGCTTACTTTATGCATCAGTGCCCTGCTGAATAGAAAAAAACACCAGTGAATATCAGAAATATGTTAAACTGAAATAGAATTTTTTGATAACAAGAAAAAAATATTTTTTTCTTTTGTTTTTGTTTTTTTTTTGCATACTGTACTAACTGTACTGGTAACAAAAAACTTGTGTATTCTTACATCAATTCATGTGCAAAATTAACCTTTTGTAGTTTTCAGATGTGAAACCTTGTTTGCAAAATAACGTACACAAAGTAGAGATTTGATTGCAGTCTTCAGTGAAAATTAGCGAAAAGTGGTTTACTTAAAATTCAAATGTGGTTTTTTTTTTCTTTTTTTTTTCTGTTTGCAACCTGAATGCAAGGCGACAGACTGCTTAAGCAATGTTGTTTTACCTAAAGTGCGTGGCATGGAATCTACTCTCAGGATGATGCATTTTAAAAGCCATTCCAGCAACGGTTTAGATTAGACTGTAGCAACAAACTCTGTTCTATCATTAGCTCTTGTCCATTAGTTTTAACGTTTGAAATTGGAATGCCACCTGGCTGAGACTGTATTGGATTGTTTTCTGCAGTGCTGTCTGTCTTAACGTAGTGCTGGCTGTTATTCTTACATCTAAAGAATGCAGACTGGCACGAGTGTGAAAGCCATAATTCTCCTGACATGTGCGAAGCCAGGGAAAGAGGCTTGACTAAATGCTTGGATTTCAACCAGCGGTGCAGCAAACTGATGTTGGTCCTGAAGATGGAAACTGTTTCATCAGCTGAAAACACTGTGAGCTTTAAGAATCAGTGTCTATAAAAAGAAAGCGAGGACGATATTCATCAAGTTAACCCTCTTCAGTTTAAAAGCATCAGAATGAAAATTCCCGTGAATAACGAAGGTACTTTTTACTAATAACAATTAGTGATTTGATGCTGAAGGACATGTGGGGCACTTCCATTTGGGCTTGATGCATTCCTTGGCAGCAGCAGCCAATAAAAATGGATAGAAATGTTCAGTACCAGTGGCTGTTTGGAGGACTCCTGTAGGTCAGTTTTTCCAAATAGGCTTGAAAACTAAGTATGTTGCATCAGCAGTGTTTCAGTTGTCCTTGAGAGCTTCGTACCAATGTAGAGCTCCTCGCTTTCACCACGGTATCTAATCGTCCCGCTGTATTTGTGGGCTGGCAGTACTCTTGTTTTGAGCCCTGTCCTGCTCTTGCAAACAGGCTATACCCATTTTCACAGCTCAGCTTTTATAGCTCAAAAGCATCTTCATCTATTTTTTTTTCTCTCTTTGCAAATGCCCACAGAGTGCGCGGCGGTTCATTAGTGTGTGTGACAGCTTAAATGGCCCTTTGTCTACGGTGCCCAGTTAGAGGGGTGTCAGTCTTCCTTTGTGATGCTGAAACAAAATGATCTCTAAACGAAAGTCTGATGTGTTTCTTAAAGTATGAAGTGGTATCTCTGTGATACGTTCTGTGAGGCTGAAAACAATTCAAAGAGTAATTTGTGCTCTCTGACAGATGAATCTGGAATAAAAAATGTTAAGATTTTTAGAACTTACCTTTGGAAGAGCAACTTGTTCTTGTGCTTACCAGCAGAGTTCTGGCCCCACGTGAATCCTAGTGCTTATAACAACACTGTTTGACAGAAGTAGTTGCGACATAGAGTAAAGGGAGTAGCATTAGAAAAAGTAATATGTGTCCAATGCAAAATGAAGGGGAAGAGAAGAAAAGAAGAGGGAAAAGGGGGTTAATTTCTAACAGTTCCAGCAATATTGATTTCCTGGAATATTGGCTTTTTAAAAATTCTTAGTGTTTTTTAAATAGAGCAAGGAACTCTGCCACCACTGAAACTAATGGGTAAAACTAAGGGGCAGAACTGATTCCTTGCACGATCAGGGTTTGACCCTCACAGTCCTCAAACACTGCTGACTGTGCTCTATGGGGAAATCAGATCTGCAAACCCTAAAAATCAAGATTTCCCTTTGTTTTTCCTAAACAGCTTTGTTAATAACTACTGAATTAAAGGATGGATTCAAGACTACAAAGTGTGTTATTTTGGTAAAAGTTCAAGCATGAAAAAAGATTCCTTGAACAAACTTTTATCCATCTACTTCAGTGTAAACCTGCTTGCTATGTGCAAGTGAAATCAGCCTCAAACCTATTCAGTTTTTCTCACATTCTTACTGTTCTCCCACTCGACAATTCAACTTCTAGCTGTTTATAGATCATTGAAGAGGAGAGAGATATACTTGGCTTACATGGAGAGAGAGCATGCATACTTAATAGAGTATCTGTCTTTTTAAAGCAGGTAGAGCAATTAAAATTATTTAATCATTATAATTTATGTGCATAATATGTGTATAATTTATGTGTAGACAGCGGGGGGGGGAGAAAATCCCTTTAGTGGCAAAGTAGGGCTTAGAAAATTGAGAGGCAAGCTATCGATGTGAGAGATGACTGCAAATTTCTGTTTCATGCTTTCCCTTTTCCTATCCACTGTTGCTATTTTATGAGCCTACTTCTGTGGAAAAGTCAGTTCTAAGCCTGACCTCTTTCGAGAAGAAGCCTGAGAATTGGAGTGGATGTGCCATGACCTATGTGGGGAAAGAATTTAAAATATCCTGTGTATACAGCACATCTTACCGTGTCCTGTGGCTTCCTAGTACAGTGGGGGTTACTTAATTTTCTTTCTTTTTCTTTTTTTCTGGTTTATTTTTCCAAACCTCAGTGATGTCCCTTTTGATCGCTATGACATTAGTTGAGTTTTAAGAGTTCACCAACCAAATGCATAAATCCGTGAGACCCAAAGATCTTACCGTGGCTCTGTTGGGGTGTTCCTCTCCTGGAGGTTTCTGGACACAGCTAGAACCACTACTGATACAAAGCTTTCATGGAAGTCCATAAATTGCCCTGTAAGCCGTTATGAAACTGGGGGGAAAGGTGACCTACTTGATGAATAAAGGATGGACTGTGCTGGGCAGCCTGGAAACAGGTCAAGGAAACACTATAGCTGTTGTCTTGAAACATATTAAAATACTGCCCTTCAGCACATTTTTTATGGTAGTCTGTAGCCCAGAATTAGAGCAGTGTAACATAACCTTTCATCCCATCCCATGCCTTTTTTTTTTTTTTCTTTCTTAGTGTTCTTCTATTTTTCTAAAACAACTATCCCATTTTCCAGGGCGTTTCAAACAATACAAAAATGTATTTTAGGTAAAACTGACATCCATACTTAATGAACAAACTCTCTGATTTAGAAAAATATTCAAGACGTGAACATCATTTCGTTTCCAAAATTACTTGTCTTTAGGTCAAGATTATGGGCTACGAAGATTATGATTTATTGTGCTTCTTGGTTTTCAAGTAACTTTGTTTTAAAATAGGTAATTGTTTTTGTTGTAGTTGTTGTTTGAAGGGCACTGGGTATCCGAAGAAGCTGCCTTAGGTGCAATAAATACATGCAAGACAACCAGTCTGTGAACGTATATTAGCCTTTATCTATGGGAATAGTAAACAGTGACTATGTGGCCTGTTAAGACCTAAATTAGTCTTTTGTGCCACTGGAATTTTTTACTTTAATGAAACATCAATTCACTTGGCATTTTTATGAACAGCCACTGTTTTTCTTTCTTTCTTTCCAGCGAAGCAAAATCTTACAGAGCTGCACTTTACTACCTTTTTTTACTTACTATTTTTGGAGTGTCCTAGTAGCTTTGAAAACCAATTTACCTGCCGTTTAACTGCTCCTGCCATCTTGACTGAAAATGACTCGATTGCCTACAAGAATAGAATAAATGCACAGGTGAAGAGAAAATCACATTAAAGAACATGCAGGTTAGAGCAGAGAGTGGTACAGCCGAGGGAGCAGAGGCTGTTGTCACAGCTATAAACACAGCTGTATTGAGTTGCATATAGTATAATATTACAGTATAAATATAGTGTAGTCTAAAGTATGATAGGAAAGCAGAGCAGATGAAACTGGAGAATTTCATCTGTGCCACTCAAGGCAGCTCCGTTGCGTTGGAGGAAATCAGGATAACTTTTAATAAATAAGGCTTCCCTTTGAGGTGCTTGTTGAAATGTGACAACCTTCTCAGCAGAGCCGTAGGGAGAACTGTGAAAACTAGAAATAGCCACTAAATGTGGCTGGTTACAGCATCTCTGCAGGGGCACAGTGAGCAAATGGATTTATTTCCAATGGAGGGAAGGAGTCCCTTAGCTTTGCCCTAGGACTTTGGGTTAGGACCTGATTCTGTAAAATTCAGGGTAACTTTGTAAAAGTGCTAATAAAACGCAACTCCTACATTAAGTCTGGATAGAATAGACTCTGTGTAGTCTTGAGAATTTTCAATAATAGTTCCTCAGCTTTTGTTATGAATCCTGAAGCAATCAGCCTCCTTCTTCCTTTTGTTTGAGAGGGAATTCAAGGTTTAGTTGGGTTCTTAAGAATGTTACTGATTATTGCACTGCACTGCAATGGCTGCTTAGCTGCTGTGTTTTCCAATGATAGGGTACTTGGACTTCAGAAATATAGTGATAGTGACCTTCAGAGGATGCTTTTGGGAAGACCAAAACCTTGCAGTGATAGATGGAGGAGAAATAAGGGAGAAATAAAGTCATACTGATGTGACTGTTGCTTATAGAGTAAAATTGTCGTGTTGCTGCAACGTGAACCACACAACTGAGCTGCTCAGTGAAATGGTGAAATGCCTTTAGCGTTCTCTTGGATCACTAGTAAAGAGCAGAGAATATGGTACATATATTTATATATAAATATATAGATCCAGATCAGTCTCTGTTGTGTCAGGGAACACCAGGGGTTAACAAGAAGAGCAAAGCTGTATAGATGATTTTCACAACTGAGGTGCAACTCCAGCTGTGTAGTTTCTGTCCAGTTCATCTGAGGGTTAACAAAGTACAGCTACTGCAAACTTGGAATTTATTTGGAATGGTGGTAGATGCAATCCCGTAGCCATTCTTCCCAAAGCTTAATTTCCTATTTTATGCGTGTGAATGCAAATCGAAATGCTTCCTCTGCAGAAAGATGGGTGCAGAAAACAGATTTTAATAAAACTTTATTAAAGTTTTAAACAGCTGAGTACTATAAGGCATTCTTTTTAACGTTTGACAGCAGATGATTTCATAATTTCCTTCAGATTAGGAGTAACTAGTTTATAATAAGGCCAGGAAAAACAATCAGCTTTAAAATTGAGATCATCTACTCCTTTATTCGCTGCACTACCCACTGTTTGATGAAGATTAATCAATTCGCCCCGTGTTCTGTTCTGCAAATACAGAGGCTATGAAAGCTTCTTAATCTAAAATACTCTTGCTATTTCTGAAATGGAAGCTGCCATGGCTTGTCACTTAGTAGATGCACCGGGCTCATCCTGCTTCACTTTATCAGATCTGCAGCTTTCCCATCAGCAGAACTGGCCAAATTGTTTGCAGTTTGAATTTGCTGAGTAAGGACTCTGTGTACTGTGCCTGCATCGAGTGAACTCCTGCCACCAAGTCTGGGAACTGGGAGGGTGTTGGCCATGCGTAGGGTTAGGAGGATGAATTGTGTAGGGATAATGGTTTGTGAAGGAGATGAAAGCGCTGGTGCTGGGCATCTTTCCCTCAGAATTTTTCACTGCAATAATCCGTAGCAAAACCCGGTGTTATGATTTTAAAACTCTAAATCTTTTAGCATAAACTAGCCTTGGAGAAGGTGGAACCTTCCTCAGTTTTAAACTTTGGGTTGACCAAGTTTCTTGTTCACAGAATAATTTAATCCCTGAATTCTTAAGAACCGTCAAGCCCAGACCAAGCAGTGATAGCTTGCTTTTTTTCTCAAGGCAAATTAACTAATAGGAACTTAGGTGTTGCTTTTTTTTTTGGGGGGGCAGCCTGAAGGTCTTTCAGTCTTTTTAGTTGTTATAGATAGCTAGCTCAGGAATCTATACCAGCTTCACCTGAGAAAATGACTCTCCTCCATGACACACTGTAAAATGTTTCCTACTTTCTGCCCTATGAAAATGCTCCGCACTGCTGGATCTGTAGGTTGCTGTTGAACTTTGAACCGAGAGTCAGTGGATAAAACCTCAGTGCTGAGACCCTTATTTTCGAACAGCAACGATGGAATCTTAAAAAGAAAAAAAAAAAAGGTTAAAAGATAACCTTTATTATTACCATCTGGTTACAACTGGCACAGAAGGCGGTGCCCGTGGCGATGGAGGCTAAAAGGCATTTTGCTCTTTAGTTTCATTGTGGTTACAAATAGTGAAGGGGAGACTTACCACCAGGATTTTGTGTTTGTCAGCCTTTTGAGGGAGAGACACAAGCTACAGAACGACCTCAGGAGAGGGCTGGTGATGGTGAAACACTATTCCCTTTTCCTCTCTGGTATTTATTGGAGGTCTTGAGTCTGTCGCTCTCCAGGTGAAGAACTCACGTTTCTCTCCTTCCAAAGAGACTGTAATCAGTAGTAGCCCATTGAGCTAATTGTTTGCTTGTTTCTGTGTTTTGAAACAGCAAAATGAAGAGAGAAATGGAAAGAGGCAGGCTGATTTCTTAACAGAGTCCCAGAAATAAGTAATTTTCTGTGTGTTGAACAAGCCTGCAGCCCAAGTCTCTTTTCTCTGAAAGTGACATATTAGTCTCCAAGTTCCTTAGAAAAGAAGAAAATTACTGGCCAGGGGGGCCATTTATTTTTGTTTCAGTGTGTTAAAGGAAAAAGAAACACAGTAGATAGGGTCTGGATCAAAATGAGTAGCTGGCTCTAAATTCCCTCCCCCTCCCCTTCCTAATTCACAGAACAAATCCCCATGGTGGTATTTTAAGGATGCTGCTCTAAATTTTGTTGCCCTTCCAGTTAAAATAAAATATAATTTTTTTTGCGACTGTGAAGGAATTGGGTGTATAGATTTTCATGAAATAATGGATTCATAGTTGAATAGCTCTCTGAGCTATTTCTCTATTGCACCCAGGGACCCAGCTGCATATCAAAGAGCAGAAATTCATACGCAGGTTATTCTTTGACCAAATTTACTCCTTTCTGCAAAGAAACCTGCAAGTAAAAAAAAGTAGATACGATTCATGTTGAGTAATAGAGCAGTGGCTAAGAAGACATTAAACTCTAAATTTTTAGTAATCAAAATGCATGAGAGGAACAGAAGGGATGGGGTGGGGGGAAAGATGTGAAGAGGTGGATTAACCTGTCTCAAACAATGCAGTGGTAAAGCCGCACTAATCCTCAAGATCCAGTGTGAAGATTTAGGGCTCATGCTCATTCTTTGGCAGTGTTTCTGTCCCCTCAGAGACGTGATCTAGCTCAGAGTCCTGCAGTTTTGAGCGCCCTGCCTCATCAGGGATTAGCACAGGCTCTGCCCTGTGAAAGGGACATGCCGTCCCTGCCCTGGGGGCACCGCAGTGGGATACAGCTCCGGGAGCAGAGGCTGTGTCAGGTCTATAGGAACAGCTGTGTGGAGATGGTTGTAGTGGCACTTCTGGTACTCTGACTCTGCCTTATGGGCTGCAGGGGGAAAGTGAATTCTGAGATTAATAAATACGTGATTCTGGCTCCTAGTCCAGGGTACTTCTGTTGCATTTTGAGATGTATTTGTTGGGGTGACCTTGCAGAACTATTCCCTCAGGTTGGGGCTTGGGTCACTCTTTTGTATGGCAGTAACAACAGTATATTGGTTACAGAATTCCTAAGCTTCTTGCTGTTAGAGGTGAAAGGAACCAACCTTTAGGTGTTGTAGGCTTGTTGGCTCCTTTTGGAGCCACTTTCAGATTTCTTTCATTATTTCAGTGGTCTTTTCATGCCCTTGAGTGTAATCTTTTTTTTCTGTGGAAGAATTCAGTTGATGAACAGTATTTTTTTCTGCTGCTGAGAATACCAGTTCTTATGTTTAAATATATATGTTTTAAAACATATGTATTTATTTTTATTAATAATTATTAACAAAATTTATTAATTATTATTAATCAATTTAATTATATATATTTGATATATGTCTAATACATATTTGTGTATATTATGTATATATCAGAGTTACAGCTAAATGCAGCCCTATCTTAAACAGGTGAAGAATGAAGTCCATATTTAAACACCACGGGTCTCCTCTGCGTGCATTGTGACCTCTGGAAGCTGGCTTCCCTCCAAGTCTGTGCTGATCACACTTCAAGCACCTTTACTGAGTGCACTGAGGTTTTACATGCTTATATATATAAACATAAGGAGCCTAGAAAGCTTGGAAATCCATGTGGAAATTGCATCCGAACTCTTGGCAAGCAGCCAGAGCAAATGTGTGAGAAAATGAATATCTTTTTCTTTTTTTCCCAGCGAGCTGGGCAGTGTTTGGTACTCGGGTCTCTCCTGGGCACTTAGAGACACACTTACATGCAGTAGAGCTGTAATTGTATATTTCCCCGTTATCCTTAGCTCTACATTTGTCTACACGCTGAGAGTCATGGGGCTTTTTACACCCGTGTTCAAGGTGATACCTAATGAAATGCATTGTGTACTTAATAGTTTTGTTTTTAGAGCATGATGCCAGTAGCAGGAATGGGGAGCCCAGTTCTGCAGCCTCCCAGCTGAGTTCTTAATTAATAGGCCCAAAACCGATGCTTTGTCAGCTCAGAGCGGCCAAAAGCACTTTGTACTTTATCCCTTCCGGCTGTGATTTCAACCTGGATCCTGCTAGTGTTCAATCTGTACCTGTGTATTCTGATACGCACGTAAGGGATGGCAGGAGAAAAGGTGTTTGAAATGATAATCACTCGTATTTCTGTCCAGCGTGTCTCCTAGAGGTCCTGCACTTGGTGACTGCTGACTCGTGGCTGTACAGTTTTGGTTGGGCCTCTAAATCCCCTCAGTCTTGTAAACCCTGGAAGCCGTTTTGTGCTTGGAACTGCAGTAGAGTCTCTCAGCCTCTGGAGATCTCTCCCCATGTGCTGCCAGTGTCAAGACTAAAATTATGGAGCAGCCGATCAGGACCCACACCCAACAAATTCTCCACTGAGATAAAGCACTTGGCAGAGAGGCCTTGGTTCTGCTTACAGGGGTGTTTCTTAATGAGCTCCGGCAGATCTAGGAACAATTGGATCACTAGAGAGTTTCTCAAGGGGGCACTGGAAAGATTATGGACACCTGAATTTTCAGGATTGATTTTCACGCCTGCATGAGACACAGTGGGGTAGGATTTCAGTCTTCTCCTGGATGCCCCTTCTTTTACCTCTCTTTCCCTCCCTGTGGACTTGGTGCCACTGAAGGAGGAGGGAAGGAGAGGGCAAAGACACTCTCAGCAGAAATCAGTCAGCTGCAATAAGAACACAGAAGTGTTTTAAAGCTGCCTTTACTGCTGAGACTGGAGGGAGGAAAGGATTTGGAAGTTGTTAGTAGGGCATCAGAGCTATTGCAGAGTCCGGTTGTCCCTGGGTTTTGAATTCCCAATCAGATTTTTGAAACAGTGTAGTGTTTCATGTTGGATTTTAGCCATTTTAATCTCCAACAAGGAGGAGGAATCCAGGGCAATGGTGCCAGCTGAACTGTAGGTCAAGGCTGGGGCTGGAAATTGTTTTCAGTGACATTTGCTGCAATAGCCTGGGATTCCAGGCTGGATGCTTTTCTCCCTGTTCAGAGCCCCTCTCACTAAGAGCAAAGGAAATGTAGCTTTCAGGTACTGCTGTCATCGAAAAATAGTGTAAGATATTACTTAACTCTGTTCAATTATTTGTTTGGCCAGTAGTGTACTGAGTTTTATCCCCGTGGTGTTGATCCAAGAGTGACTTGCCCACGGCCTAGAAGGGGAATAATGGGGGTGCATGAGCAGAACTGACTGGGAGTCTCTGACCACTGGTTTAGGGACAAGACAGACAAATGCAAGGAAGAAATGATGCAGGAAATTCCAGGCATGCCAACCATTGCTGCTTTATCTGTAGCATCAATTGCTGTGATGCCTTAACTGTTTTACAGGGAAATTCAGCCTTTATGATGTGGTCTCCTGGGAGTTCTTAAGCAGGTTTTTCTGTTCCTCATCCTCAGTGATTGTGTTAACTCCAAATACCTGCTTCTCAAAGGTCCAAATTTAAAGGTAAAACCTGTGAATACAGTAATTACTTTCCTCATGTCTTTGCAGACTTGCTGACAAAGCATTCAGGGGCAGAGAAGGCATAAAATGAACAAGCAGGAGATAGGCACGTTTTTATGGAATTCACAGTGCAGTTGTTGCTTCTGTCAGCTGAAAAGTTGTGTCTGAAAGAAACTGCTAACCAAAATGTAAGAGGTAGATAAATTTAAATGTAGGAGTATAATACTCCTCTTCCCCTTCTTGCCTGCTCTCCCTGTGGAAATAGGATGTTTGGGCATTTTGGATAGATTGATGTCACTGTGTCAGGACCTGGAGTTTCAAGCCGTGTATGATTTTTGTGATTAAAACCAGCATCGAAGTATGGATTAGAAATCAGGTGAATTTTTTTTCTGGTAAAACAAAAAGCCCCCACCTCCCTGATAGAAATGGTTTTCCTCCTGGAGTCAGAATGTATACCCATATGGCCCATTTAGGATTCACACTGAGGATCCTGGGGGGATTCAGGTTACCTGCAGGGCTTGAGGATTAGGTTATTTTTTTATTTTTGTTTTTTTTAGGACCTAGGATTTTTTGGTGACAGAATCACACTAAAAATTTATATAAATTCTCCTAAATGTGATGGTGAACTTGTAAAATTAATTCCCTGAACATCTGGATTGGAACAATTTCAGATTTTAAAACCTACGCATTTTGACACAGTGCTTCTGCCTGAGCTCAAGGGTGGAACAAGCAGCGTGTACCTGTGGGCTTTTGCAGAACTTGCTTTATAGAGTGCCCAGAAGATGGTGCCATGGTGTTGGTTTTGACTACAGGAACGCTGGGGTCTGGAGATTTCCCTTGGGTTGAAACTAAATGAAGTAATTTTATATGCTCTGAATCTAACATAAAAAAAAAAAAAGGAATTTTAAAAATAATTGTACATGTAACGTGTGTTTTTGCTGCAGAAAGCAGTTGGATTTGATGCGCATTTCTCAAATACCTCGCCCGTGCTTATAAATGCTTCTGAAAACCAATTTTTTAGGGAAGCCGTGACTTTGCTTAATCCCTGTATGTGGAAAAGTGCGGTCATTGTCACCCATGGCTGTTGCAGCTTCTGACAGGGTGGAGTTTAGCACCTTTGCCTAATGGGAGGAACAAGAATTGCTTAATGCTGTGTTTATAGTAGGCAAATCACTTCCTAGTAGAGTACGTCTGCAGTTTAAAACCAGTTGGTATTTTAAAACCAGCTAATTTCTACCCCAAATAGTAATTTCCTGATGTTAATACTCAGTGCCAGACAAGACATCTCTGTACTCCCACTTAATAATGATTAATCACAATTGGTTAGAAGGCTGTTTTTTGCACAGACAAATAGACAATCTGCCAGCTTGTTCTTGGTCCTGCCCTTCTCATACAAATCAAAGGCTTCATTTGGTGCTGGTAATCGCAGGACAAAATGCTGGCCAAGGCAAAGTGGAGCAACTTTGTACACAATAGGCTGAGATATCACTTCTGGGTGTGAGCACAGCTGGTTACATCCCCCTTCACAGCTCCTAGGCAAAACAACCTCAAACAAACAAATAAACAAACAGATAACCCCTACATATGTGTATGTGTTGGGTCACAATTAGCAGAAATCACATTAACAAAAACTCTTCCTAGCAGAGCAGCGCAAAGATGATGTAAATTAGTTTTCTTCCTGGATTCTCTTAAAATTTGCCCACCAACTTGTCAAAGCTTCTGGGAGGCTGCAGTGTTGAAAAACGTGTGCTGAGGAATGGAGGGAAGTTGTTCAGCTCTACAGAGAATCCTTTGCAGCAGATGTTTGCTGCTTCTGTGTTCTCCTTTACTCCATCTCTGAGTAAGTCACACAAGTTTAGCTTTAGAGCCAGAAGCGATGAGTAAGGAGAAAATCATGTTGCCTTTGGAGACACGAGTCAAGCTGCGTCTAGAACAGGATGCACAAATTCCTTCCAGGGTTACACAGGCTTCCTTCACAAATTTGTTCATGGTGCTTAAAAGAACCATTAAATTATTTGCCAACCTCCTGTTAATAATGGAAAAGTCCTCATAGAAGCTGAATACCTGAACAATGGAGATGCCCCAAAAGTGCAATACGTTTTATTGTAATTGTGAAACCGCAGTCTATAAATATTTTAAATCTCTTAAAATTGCGTTTCTAACTTTCCATTTTGTGGGCTCCTGAATGCAGCATTAATTTGAAAGAAATGCTTCTGGAAAAGCCAGGGAAATGCAATCAAATCCAATTTAATATCGACCTACCTGCATTCTTGTGCCTGGGTTTTGGTGGTACCTCAGCCATGAGCCACTTCATGTTTATTTTAACAAATGTAGGCACTGGAATCCAAGTTCACATCCTGAGTTCAAATGCGAACTTTTTTAGGCTGCTGTGGGGTGGAAGCATGGAAGAAGCTGTGAGCCTAGTTCTTGGAGGAGGAAATATAACACTTGTTGTGTTTTTATCGTTATTTTTTTTAGTTTAGCAGCCACTGATTCAACTCCTCTGTTGTGTGACAAGTCACTCACAATGATGTGTCTTACCCAGCAAGTCTCATGGTTGCAGAGTAGGACATCTGCCACATCTTGTGGGCTGGGGCAGGGTATGTGATGTCACTTGATTTTTGAATCATTTTTCAGGCTTTAATTCTGTGACTGTTTTTGAGTTAGAGCGTTTCTCGCTTGCCATACAGGGGGTTAATTTGCAACATAACATCAGCTGGCCTTTCAATGAGAGGCAGCGTCAGATTTGCTGACTGATGTGCTTTCTGAAAGTGCTTCCCTGCTAAACTGGTCCTGATTAATAAAATATATGAAGATAAAAGAAAAATTAGTCCTCCCTAGTTGAGAGTGAGGTTTTTTTTTTTACTTATGACTAATTTACCTGTGTAGCACCTTTAGTACCTCTATGGTCTTTTTTTTCCGGCAGTTCTGCTTGCATTCTTGGCCTTCAAATGCAGACTTGGTCTAAACTGGAAACTCTGTAGTTGCATTAGTAAAAGGGTTTTTCTAAACTAATAATCCTTGGTGAGAGGCAGAGTGCTACAGCAATGCAGTTGAATGATTTTTCGATTCACACAGAATCACAGAATATGCTGAGTT
>VZRE01001249.1:1176-17324 GCA_013396775.1 Cephalopterus ornatus
CTCTTGTGCCATTGCTGGGCCCCCCCGAGCAGAGCCTGGGCCATCCTCTGCCCCCTCCCTTCAGCCCCCACAGACCTGGGGGAGGTCCCCTCTCAGTGTCTCCTCTGGAGGCTGAACAGCCCCAGCTCCCTCAGCCTTTCCTCCTTACAGAGATGCCCCCAGTCATCCTCGTTGTCCCGTGTTGTACCCGTTCTAGGAGCTCCATGTCTCTCACTCCCTCTTCCCACGGTCACCTCCTTGAGGAGGTGCAGGAAGGGCTTGGATAGAGTTTGGGATCCTTCCTGCTTTAAGTTATTTGCCCTGGAAAAGATGGAACAGAGAAATCCCCCCTTTTGTTCCTCCTGGATTCCTTAGAAGGAGATGGGATGCATACACATGCTCTTAGTCATTTTATTCTCTTATTCCATCCATGTCCTCATATTATTTTATTTTCTTATAACAACTGCAGGATTAATTCTGGTTCCGTGTGAAACTACTTGTTTTACTCTAGTAAGGTAATAATGTGAACTGTTTTCTTTAGCAGAATTATTTAGGCAGGGTATTTCATCCTGGCACATTCTTCTTTGGCAATACACTTAGCTCGCCTCAGTGCTGTGACCGCTGCGCTTTGGAAGCTGTGCCTGTGTAGAGAGTGAGTACCCAGGGTTCTACTCATTGTGTAAGGCTGGAGGAGGTGTAGCCGAGTGAGCAGAGCTCGAGTAGCACCCGGTGTGATCAGCCCATCCCTCCTGTGTGAAACGTGAGCTGGGCTGCTCAGTTTCTGATCATTAGAGTTACATTTACTGCCTCGCAGGAGTGACGTAGCAAGAATCAGATGTGCATCATTCCCCCCTGAGGAGGAGAGCTGCTGGGGAAAAATTACCACATAAAATCACAAAAAGCTCTTTTGAGCATATAATGGGAGATTTGGGGTGGTGCTGAAATTGTGGTGACTTCCCTCCACTGCTGTGAAGAAAAGGATGAGTGTTTTCATGTTTAATCAACAAGGCAGAGAGAGGAAGTTTTATGCAGTTGATCACCAAAATAATGTCTTTCCCCCAAGCTCTTTATGAAATTTTGTGTGATTTTCTTTCAGAATTAAATATCATTATGGGATTGCTCAGCCTGGAGAAGAGAAGGCTTTGGAATGTTCTAATTGCCCTTTCCAGTGCCTGAAGGGGCTCCAAGGGGTCTGGTGAGGGACTTTGGACTAGGGCCTGGAGGGACAGGGCAAGGGGGAATGGTTTCCCAGTGCCAGAGGACAGGGTTAGGTGGGATACTGGGAAGGAATTCTTGGCTGTGAGGGTGGGGAGGCCCTGGCACAGGTTGCTCAGAGAAGCTGTGGCTGCCCCATCCCTGGAAGTGTCCAAGGCCAGGTTGGACGGGGCTTGGAGCAACCTGGGATAGTGGAAGGTGTCCCTGCCCACGGAACTGGATGGTCTTTAAGGTCCTTTCCAACCCAAACCGTCCTGTGATTCACTGTTCAGAATTGGTTTAATTTTAAATTGTCATTTCTTATAATTAGTGGAAATTTGGCCTGGTCAGAACCCTACATTACATTGCCCTGTTTTTCTCTGCCCTATCTTTAATTCATATCCTGACGTCTTTGGGGGTTTTTTTTGCAGGAGACACCAACAAATGGAACACAAATTAACTTAAGCCTACACGGGGCTGGTGACACCTGAAAGAAGGTAGGCAAAATTGATACATAAAGATGTATTCCAGACTAAGTTAATGGTGATAACAATTGCTGGTATGGTGTGGAATATTTTGGGATCATACTTGGTTATGATGTGAAAGAACACACTCATCTGGATGCCAGAAATTAACAATTGTGAGTGGCTTTGCAAACACAGGAGAAAATGTTTAAATGCAGTCTTGAACTCAGAGCTGGAGTTTCTGTAGGTCACCTCATGCTTTGTTTAGTAACTATTAAAAAACATCAAGGATATACTTATTGAAATTGTAGCATTGTAAATTATTTCTGATCGTAATCTGCAGGAATAATAATGTGGCAGACTTGTTGTCCTCTTTCCAACTGAATCCCAAATTCCGTCTTCCCAAATTCATTGTGAATTGAGACTTTATAGAGGTTTGTTATTTACAGTCCCCAAAAAGAGTCTGACCACTGACTTCTGGTGAATATTTTTATTTCAATGCAAAATAATGAAATGGATCAAGACTTTTACTCAGGATAGGAAACTAAAATTTTGGGAGAACTGTGAAATAGTGCTTTTTTTTTTTAAGGCTTCTTTCCATCTTTGCTACTCCCCAACATTCAGTTGGTTTCCCAACGTTACAGCTGCCATAACTAACTGACCCAGCTCTGGGATTTTTTGGAGCCAGATATTCATCAGAGAAAAACTGTTCAGTGAGACAGAAGTGTCCTTCAGTGCGACACAAGAAGGAAGGGATGCAGCCTTTGAAAAGTTTTTGCTGGATGTGTAATTATTTTAATAAATCTTAGAGCAGTAGAGTGTTAGAGCCTGTCTTTCAAAACATAAATATTTTTTTAAGTTTCTTTCTTACAGCTCACAGAGGTTGAGAAGAATAAGGGACTTGCATTTCCTTTCTCTTCTTCCAGGGAAAGTGGAGAAGCTGTGCTCTGTGCTTTTTATCTGGTGTGTTGGGAGTACATTTTGGAGAATGTTTGCTACTTAGCAGGGAAGTGATATTCAGGTATGATCCATTTTTAAAAAAAAAAAAAAGGCAAGTTGATTTTGATTATTACATCATCTTATCTGATTTGTTATTGTCATTGTCTTACTGTTGCCGAAAACCATTTCCCTGTAAATTTTATTTGGTGATCTTTAATGACTTAAACCCCAAAAAATAATATTCTTGTGGTTGTCAATCTGTGCACCGAGTCGTGCTGTGTGATAGAAGTAATCCTTTAGTTAAAAAACAAACCAAAACCCAAACTTGCTTTAATGAATGAATTCAAATTCAGTGACACTTGGGTTCCAAAAGCATTTTTTTATTCTAGGCACAAGAGGCTGTAAATGTTAAGAGCCAATATGGGGGAAAAGAAGGCAGAACCATTGGACTTTGTAAAAGATTTTCAGGAATACCTTACACAGCAGACTCACCATGTCAATATGATTTCTGGATCAGTTACTGGCGACAAGGAAGTGGAGACTCTCCAGGGAGGTGAGCTCATTTCAGTGCCATAAATTTGACTTTTTTTGAGAGTGACTGCACTGTTCTCAATCCAGGTAATTATGCAGGTGCTACAGTTGTATGGAAGCATTTCTGATAGTCATTTTCGCATCACAAAAGATGTGTATGTACCTTTGTTTTATAGTTCTTTATATTTAAAGACCAAGGGCATAGAGAAGCAGAAGGTATTCTCTTGGCGTATTCTCGCAGTGTGACAGTGTCCTACAGATTCTTAATTAAAATCTGTGTTGTGTTGCTCACAGCTGGGACAGAAGGTGATCAGAATGGTCTGGACCATCCCTCTGTTGAAGTTTCACTGGATGAAAACTCAGGAATGTTGGTGGATGGGTTTGAAAGGACATTTGATGGAAAGTTGAAGTGTCGATACTGCAACTATGCCAGCAAAGGGACAGCTCGGCTCATAGAACACATCAGGATTCACACAGGTATGGGATGTTCTGCTGGGCTTGGCTCTGAGGCCTTGGGGTGTTAACTCAACATGATGATTTGTATGTGAGGAGTTGACTGTTCGAGCAGCCTGATAGTTCTTAACAATTAGAACTGGGGTTTGGGTTGGGTTTTTATAACTGTATTTTAAAGGTGTGTCGTGTGCCTATTTAAACCATGCAAACTCCTGCTGACATTTATTGTAAGTAACTCTGTGGGAGTAAAGCTTAGCACGAAAACTTCAATGTAAGTTAAAGGGCTCTAAAATTAACTATTCCTTTTTCTGTGCTAATCAGAAAAGTGACAAATGTACATGTTGCTACCTGGAAATTTATAGGGCCTTTTCTTCCTCGGTTGTTTAGCTGTGAAAATATTCCTGTTCTCCACAACATTCTAGATGTGAAAGTACAAAGCATGGTAATAAGAATAAAGTTTTCTTATTGGTAGAATATTCAAAAGTGAGGTCAATCAAGTTGATTGGTAATGGAAAGAAAAAAAAAGTCTATTGTGGCTTGTTTAAGAGCATGTGCCACAGTTGGGTGTATAAAGCTGAAAAGCAAAACTCTCACTAAAGTGTGGAATATCCTAAACTATTCCTGAAGTCAGCTCCAGCTTCTTGGCACATGAGAGGAAACACGTGAAAGGTGCTTGTGAAGTCTATTGAGTGTATTGAATTGTATTCTGCAAAGAATGAAAGTTTTCTTAGGGTTCCAGTCTGGTATGGACTGTTCCAAAACTTCCAGGTGTCTCCTTTCGGTGGTCTGGGGTAGTTTGGAACTTGAATGCATCCATCCCAGGATGGATTTTGGGGAATTCAGTGCTCCTTGGTGCTGGTCCTGCAGTGTTGGCTTGTTTTGACAAGGCACAATGGGATAGGAAATGGCAACAACTAGAAATCAAAGAGTTCTGCTGTCCAGACTCTAAGGACCTGGTAAATTCTTCTCTTGTGCTACCATGAGCTACCTCTGTGTGTAGCTGTTGCTGTTTTCAGGTTCCCAGTGGAAATTCTGAGGAGTTCCAGTAGTGGATAAAGTACCTTGGCTTGTGTACCTGCCTTTGAAAGAGCCTGAAAGCCATGGCTTGCTGCAGAGCTGCAAAGCAGCCATGGGCTTTGGGGCTGGTTTTTTGGTCTCGTTTTTCATAAAGAGTAGGTACAGCTTCACCTACCATTTGCCTCAACAAGGGATACTTTTATCAGCTTTACTCTGTGCAGTGCTAATGCTGAGCTTGTGAAGTGAGGGCCATGGAGTGGGAAAAACTGTACTGCAGACTCGCAGAGCTCATTTTTAAAGAGTATTTAAAATACGCAGAGGTAACATCAAATTTAAAATGTCACGTCTTTTCAGTAGCAAGAAGCTGTTGCCATCTGAAAACTTGCATCCCCAAGCCCACAGTTCCTGCTGGCCAGGTGTCAGCATGAGCAGATGGACTGCTAGAGCTGGTGGGAGGCATAAATTGCTCCTAGAAAATGTTGGAATTGTGCGCTTGCTAGTTCTTGGGATGGTTTTCATGGTGTGTATGGAGTTTCTCAAACAGAATGAACGCGTTACTTAATATCAAATGTCGTAAATTTAGCCATACTAGAGAGGAAAAAAATCAAATCTCCCTAAATGTGGTCATTGGCATCGTGTCAACATTCCTTCTCTTAGTCTAGGGAGTTGCCTACCTTTTCTTACTCTCTGATCTGAGGTTAATAGTTCTCTCTTGTGCTTTCAGAATGCTTTCTTGTCCTATGCTGCTTTAGGGAGGAGAGCCCTCTAAGTGGCTTGAGGTGGCAGAATTCCTGTGGGAACTTGTGACCATTTCATCATGGTCGCAGCATAATGTATGCAAAAGCAAGAAAGATTCCAGCCAGAAATTGGGATGCCGAGAAACATCCTCAAAAATCACTAACCCAACAGTCACTGGTCAAAGCAAACATTCCAGGAGTTTGCCCTAACACGAATTTGGGTGTTAGGGCAAAGTTAATGCTTTGGGTTTGGGCCTTGACTAATGTTTTGAGTTGTGTCTCGTGGCTGTAGTGAGAGGGGGATGCAAGGGTGTCACTCTGCTGTCCATCAAAGAGCTCTGGCAGTTTGGACACACCTTCACACGGGGAGCAGCCAAATTTCTGGTTCAGACATGCCTGATAATGAAATACCAGTGACTGACAACAGTAACAGTTCACTTCTCTACACCAACCTGTTCAGGTTTAGAATGTAGACAAGGAGCTCAGGCTGCTTTTTTCTTCTCTGTATAAGTTTTCCCTTTGCCTTGGTACAGTACATTTCCACCCTTAATTTTAATTCAGCACTGCATGTCCTGATGCCAACAGCACTTTGTCATAACTTCAATGACTCTTCAGAAAGCTCCACTTTCTTCCTTTGTACAGAGACAGGGGACTCCAGAACAAGAAAAGGGTAATTTTTGATTTGGTTTTCCTGGGGGTTGTTTTGTTTGTTTGTTTGTTTTACTCAAGGGAAAGGAGATCCAAGATCTGAGTGTTGTTTTGCTTGGAAGCATGGCAAAGGGCCAGGAGATGGATTGCACACACTGTGAGGGCCCAGAGTGGTGAGTCAGCATTAAAATTAAAATAGGGAAGTGGTAGGTGACCGGGAGACTCAGAGCAATGTAAGTAAACAGGTAATGCATCCTGGATAACATCAAGTGTAGCAAGGGATCTGCCAAAGTAATTATGTCCCAGGCATGATCATGCAACCATTATGAAGTGCAGCCTGTTGCAGGATAATGAGGAGTTCAGCAGCTGTGGTGTGTTACAGATGTGCAACACATGATGCAAATCCTTGTCTCTGAGTAACCGGTTCAGAGTGAAATGAGGCCATTCAGAATGGCGAGTTCCGTGTGAATGCAGGGAGTTTGTCACTCTTCCCACATCGTTGTACCAAATCTTTACACACGTGTGAATCCCTGGATGTGCTTGCGGAGAAATCATGGTTTCAGCTGGTGCAGAGAGGGTACTTGGAGGTAGTACAAAAATCCCTGTCAGTCTTGAAAAGCCAGTGAGGTAGGAGGAAAAATAATCTATTTGGTATCCCAGGTTGTGATTCCAAGCTGTGGGATGCTCCCTGTGGCAAGGGGTTTCTGCATCTGTCACGTGCCATCTTAGAGGGCCTGTACAGGGCTTGTGCTGTAATTCAGATCTCTGGCTTTTACAGTTGTTCTGGATGGATTTTGAAAGCCACAAAACAGCTGTATTGGCCTGCACTTAAAATAGTAGAAAATGCCTCAAAAAACCAGACGGACTCACATTTTTTTTGTTTTTTTTTCGTGCTGTGTGGCAAGAGAATCAGTTGCACAACAGTGATTTAGCAATTGGCCTGGAATTCTAGATAGGAAGGATGAGATGATCATTCATTTCAGCACCTGAACAGGCATCAAATCCTTTAGGCATTTCTGACATTGCAGACCTGGATCTAAAAACTCCTAAAAGATCAGTGTATCAGAGGAAAAGCAAAAGTCCCAAAACATTGTGTTACAAATGGCCTGTAAATACTTTGGAAAGTTTTCTCTGTTTTTAAAATGTTAGTGGACTATCTATAAATTTCATTTAATAGAAGATCACAGTTCTACCTGTGCAAAAGGAGAATACCTGACCACCATGTCTGGGAGAACACACAGCTCTCCAGGGAGTACCAGGCTTTTGCTTTCTTTATTAACTCTTTAGCCACAGGATCCTTTCTCAAAACTCAGTTCTTAGTGGATCCATGTGTGCATGGGTTTTTTAGATAGTAGTTCCAGGATGTTTAATACTAGGGATGTTTGGAGGATACCAGAAGGACATCCTCCCTCAGTGTTTAAGCTCAGTTATCATGAGGAGTGATTAATTTTGGTGGCACAGACATTCCTGCAGCCCCATAGGTGAGGGAGGGTTTGCATCCAGTTCAGGGCACCACACAAACGTCACTGCCTTCAGCGCTTGGCATCCTTGGGGCAATTCCAAGGCAATTTACTGTGCTAATTCCACTCACTTTTTTTCCTGTGCTAATTATCACTTGGGTGAGGCAGAGATATCCCAATGTTCTTTGTTCTTCCACTGGATACTCAGCTAAGCTCAAGACTGGCAGTGTCTCTGGAGTTTGATCAGCAGCTCGCTGCTCTGTGTCCCACAAAAAGCCTTTTCCAAGTGCTCCGAGGTGCTTTAGCATGATCTGTTCTAATTTTCCAGGTGAGAAGCCGCACAGGTGCCATCTCTGTCCCTTTGCCTCGGCCTATGAGCGTCACCTGGAGGCCCACATGCGATCCCACACCGGGGAGAAGCCCTACAAGTGTGAACTGTGCTCCTTCCGCTGCAGCGACAGGAGCAACTTGTCCCACCACCGGCGGCGCAAACACAAGCTGGTGCCGATCAAGGGTACGAGGTCTTCCCTGAGCAGCAAGAAAATGTGGGGGGTTTTGCAGAAGAAGACCAGCAATTTGGGGTACAGCAGAAGAGCATTAATTAATTTGAGCCCACCTTCCATGGTGGTGCAGAAACCAGACTACCTTAATGACTTCACGCACGAAATCCCAAATATCCAGACTGAAGCGTACGAGGGCATGGCAAAAACGACTCAGAGTGGAGGGTTGCCAAGAGATCCACAAGACCTCATGGTGGATAATCCTTTAAACCAGCTCTCCACGTTGGCTGGACAGTTGTCCAGCTTGCCACCTGAAAACCAAAATCCAGCCTCTCCTGACGTTGTTTCCTGTCAGGATGAAAAGCCTTTCATGATCCAGCAGCCTGCTGCACCTGCAGTAGTTCCAGCTGTGTCAGCAAATATTCCTCAAAACTCATCTCCAACCAGCCCAGATCCTCGGCCTCCGCAAAATCAAAGGAACTATAGTCCTGTGGCCGGGCCCAGCAGCGATCGCAGCGCCCACACCAGTACTCCCAGTATAAGTAACAGCCAGCCGAGTACTCCAGCTCCAACCCTCCCAGTCCAGGACCCTCAGCTTCTGCACCACTGCCCACACTGTGACATGTACTTTGCAGACAATATCCTTTATACAATTCACATGGGATGTCATGGATTTGAAAATCCTTTCCAGTGCAACATCTGTGGGTGTAAGTGTAAAAACAAGTACGACTTTGCTTGCCACTTTGCAAGAGGCCAACATAATCAACATTGACTGAGACGTGCTTTGGTTTAGTTTTTTAACATATTACAGTCTATTTTTCATACTTGCTGATGGAAAGCTTGCACATTCCCATATGGAATATTCACATTAGTCAATTTGACACAGGAGGCAAATTTATTTCCGTGTTGTTGTAAAACTTGCCAGGGAAATTTCGTGTAGGATTTGGTTGTTACTTTGTATGTAGCCTTTCAAAAAAAAGCCAAGAGTGCTGTCAGTATTGGAATGCATTTACATGCCGTGGTTGCTAAATTCAAGTTGCTTGCACTTAATCCCAATAAACATTCTGCAAAAGGAGAAGCAGAGCGTGTGTCCTGAGCCATAGGATGTCATTACCAGAGTATTTACTAGGCTGGACAAGCCATATTATCCATAAAATATGAAAGGTTAGTGCAGTGACACATGAAGTAGTGACAGGACAAGGACTGCCAGAGAACAGAGTTACACTGAATATTGGGAAGGAATCCTTCCCAGTGAGGGTGGGGAGGCCCTGGCACAGGTTGCCCAGAGAAGCTGTGGCTGCCCCATCCCTGGAAGTGCCCAAGGCCAGGTTGGATGGGGTTGGAGCAACCTGGGCTAGTGGAAGGTGTCCCTGCCCAGGGCAGGGGGTTGGAATTAAATTATCTTTAAGGTCCCTTCCAACCCAAACCATTCTATGATTCTATATGGCTACTTTGGAGACATCCTTAAAAACTTGGTGACTTTAAACCTGAAAAGCAAACAGAAGCAACTTTCACATAGAAATTCAATTTGATGTAAAAGTTGCTTTAATCCAATGAAGGTTTATAATAAGTTTCTGTTTAGTAGCCTACACTCTTCATTCTAGGGCTCAAACACTAATTTAACGACTTTAAAAACTCATCACAAAACTAGAAGGTAACGGGTTATTGTGAATAAAACTCTGGTAGGAAAAAAAAGGAGTTAAAAGCTTGTCATTCATGAGTTATGCAAACAAAAAATTAAACAGGACACCTCATTTTAACCTACACTTACCAAAATTTGCATCTTTTTCAGCGGAGGTAATTTTTAAACAGACATAATAAAGAGCTTGTAGATTAATATATTCTGTGAGACTTCTAACTGCCTTAAACTAATGTGTACAGATATTTAAAATTTGCACAATTAGACTTCTATCTTACTGATGGGAGTACTAATAGGAACAAACAAGAGGTTTACAAATTGAAACTCCTTTGTTCAGTTTTATGTTGGGCCAGGCTACAACTGAGAGGTTGCCTGTGTGTTTGAGGGTTGTATGATGTAGTTTATCGTAAATGCAGCTGATTTGGAGGTCTTTTTTATCCCCTCCCCCAGATTTAATGTCTTTTGGGTGTGCTGGAAATAAGGGGAAGGGCCTCTGGCTTTTCTGAGCTGTCCATGTGGGAGGCAAAGGAACTACACTGGGTTTAGGAATTTTAGGTGAGAAACGGTAACCGAAAATGATTATTTTGTTTCATATTGTACATCTTATTTTAGAAGCCCCCAGGGTAATGGACAGGCACTTTAATATAAACCTAAATAAAACATCTGAGCAAAATTAATAGTAACCCTTAATATGTTAGATAGGAATTTGAGACTTTAAAAAAAAGGAGGAA
The DNA here is from genome assembly GCA_013396775.1 of Cephalopterus ornatus. Taxonomy (NCBI): domain Eukaryota; kingdom Metazoa; phylum Chordata; class Aves; order Passeriformes; family Cotingidae; genus Cephalopterus; species Cephalopterus ornatus. The sequence goes on from VZRE01001249.1 coordinate 11,469, forward strand.
CTGTTACTTTTCCCATATTTAGACGTGCAATTTTACCTTGGTTTTGTGTTACTTGAGACAAATTTAAGCTTTCCTTATGTATGTTCCCTTTTTTCTATCAGCAAATTGGTTGGAATCTGAATAGCAAATGTTTGGCTTACTCAAATTTATGTTGTTATGGGAGCCAAAACTTCCTGGAGCCAGTGGAAAAACCAACAGTGACTTCAGTGTAAGGTGAATGCAGGAAACAGCACCTGGCTGAGAATTTTAGCTTTGGAAGTAATTTTGACCTTAATTAAGTAGATATTTGGACAACCAGGCGTGTTTCTCTCTACCTGACTTACCTACTGTTGAATTTCTGTGCTTAAGTTACCAGCTGAAGGGACTGGATTGTTGCCTCTGCAGAGTCTTGTAGTAATGAGGTCAGAAATCTGCCACTGGAGGGGTTCCAACGTAGTGAAGATGAACAATAACACACTGTCACTCCTAAAAATAATTGGTTTCAGGCCTGGTTCAAAATCCTTTTGGGTGGATTTGTGAAAGAGAATGTAATTTCTGGTTTTCATCATTACACTTCATAATTCCAAAACATCTCTTTGTTGCTCTGTACTTTTAAAATTTATTTTGTCAGTAAAACTGCAACTCTCTGTGCATGGAGAGTCCTTTATTTTAAGGATTAAAAGCTAACTCAGCTGGAATCCAGTTGGAAGTTACTGCTCCTGAATGGGTTTTGTAAGATGCCTGTTCCAATCAAAGAGGACAGGAAAGGCTCCCTCTGGATCACACACTGACAGATTCTAAAATCTACATTTGGCTAAAAAGACAGTGTTAGGATAGGAGAATTAACTGTTGAAGACCTTTATGATTAGTAATTTATAGAAGTGCTTTTCCTTGCCTTTTTGATAGGTAATGCAATCTCCTATTCCGAGGCTCTAGCAGCTCCAGGGAAGCTTCTGGAATGGTGGTGCTCCAGGGAGCACCTTACAGTGCTGAATGGCACCAGTCACAACAGCCAAGTTCTCCTTGGTTTGTGGCTCCGGCCTTTCTCCCTCCTGGTATCAGCAGGGAGATTGACTTCCGTGTGCACAGATGTTTAGGATTCCCTCCCTCCATCCCATTGATGTGGTTTCTAATCCAGTAGGACTTTAGTTGGCTGTGCCTGTAAACAGTTACAGACTTGTTTTTGTGTGACAGCTCATGGTTTGGTGATTTAGAAAAATGACTTCTGAACCACGATGCCCTTGGACAAAATTAAGGATAGGAAGCTGGTCAGGTCATTGGGAGTAAGAGGAAGCCTGCAGGATCTGATGGAAAGGGGGCCCTCATTTAGGAGAGGATCCTCAGTTGTGGAGAAAATATGTTCTTAACAGAACTCAGTGTGGGGGGAAAAAAAAATCTAACCTCAAACCTTGGAAATTGTTGTTTGGAAGGATTTTAATGCTGCTGCCTGGATACCATTGTTTCTGCTTTGGAATTCCAAAGGAAAAGAAGATTAGCTTGGACATCTAGGAACGGCTGAACAATGCTAGGAACACTTCCCTGTTTCCTTGGGCAAACTCCTCTCTGCAGGAGGTTCCTGGGCAGCAGCAGCTTTGGTATTTGTCCCTTGGCTCTGCACCCAGATCCCTGGGGGGGATCCCTGTATCCTTCACAGAGGGTCACACCAGAATAGGATTCTTCATGTTTCATCCTCCTGCTGTTGTGCCAAACAACTCCCCGACACTGCTGTTCCCTTCTCCACTGAGGAGCCTGGCGAGGTGTATTGTCCTGTTTTTCATAATTGTCCTACTGACTAGAATTTAAAGACTTGGCAAATTAAGAGTTTGATCCTGATGATTCCCTTGCACAAGCAGGCCTTATCCAGTCAGTGAAGGATACTTGTCCAGGATTCTGGGACTGAGTTCTCAGTCAGAGGGACTTTTCATATCAAGTTCTCCATGTGCTACAACGCACTAACGCGTTTCTTTTTAAAAAACAAAACCAAATCCTCATATTATAAGGTGGTGGGTGATTAGCATTTTATTAGCAGGGAAGTTTTGGAAGGAAATGGAATTTTTCCATAGCTTGATTCTGTTAGGTTCTGTAGTTGCAAAACACAAATTTTGTGAGGTTTTTGTTTTTATTGTAAGAGATTATTTTATAGCTTTGTGGACATTTCAATATGCACTATTTGTAGCATTCAATACAGACTTACTGAGACTGAATATTCCAGTAAATATTTGAACATCTTAATTATCTCAGTTAATACTTAAACCAACTGCAAAGCAGCTAATAGGGAAAAATAGTTGTTTTTTCACAGACACACGTTTAGATGAGGAGGATTTTGACATAAAATGTTGGTTGGCATTTTAATATAAAACTCAGTGCTGGGTGACACGTTCCCGCAGTGCTTTCTTGCCAAATAATCTCTTGCTGTTTATTTTGTTCCAGAATGTTTTGGAGAGGGGTTGATTTTTGTTTCTTTTTGACGAAGGGAATGTAATTTAGAAGTCTTCACTGGCAAGTTTTCTATTAATTTTAAGCTTCTTTGAAAATCTACAGCAAATGGATGTTCTGGTGCAGGAAATCTCTCTCCTGCTGAAGCATTTTTCATTGAGCAGTCTTGGTGTACGTGCTTCAAAGTACCTACTTTGTTAATAATATGTATTTCAGTGTAAAGAGCATATTTTATGCAAAAATGAAACCTGTTAGAGTTGTAAAATAAATTTTAATGTTAGTGAATGTTTTTGAGATGACAAGGTTAATTCTGAAATAACTCTATCCCGTGTAGTTCATGTTGTGAAGCTTTGCTTTTGTAAGATATGAATAAAATAACACTTTCTAATTAGGTCTCATGTTAATTCTTAATTGCATGTGCTTCCACAGGTGGAGCTGGTGATGTGCTCAGGACTAAGTGGGATCTAGATGTGGTAAGGAGGATAAACTCACCTCTGGGATTGCTCAGGTACTGCTGGACAGAGCAGAGCAGGTCACCAGCCAAGGTGCTCCTCAGAATCTCAGCTGGAGGAGGCTGTTGGGTCGAGGTCAGTCCCATGGTAAGCAATAAACAGGACTAGGTGACTTCCAAGTGCTCTTCCCAGGCTAAATACCTCTATGATCCCATGAAATTTAAATTTAAGGATGGTTTGCTCTTGGCTTGATCTCCAGTCTGTTTAGACTGTTTCTCTTCCATATCATGGAGAGAGGAGTCAGAGAAGGGATCTCTCAGCAGCAGCGCTCAGAGTACTGCAATTTAAACACTCTTAAACACCCAACATTCTCTATGTCATTATTTTAAAATATATTTATTGGCTACATTGGTTGCTTCATGTTGGAATGAAGAAATTACGCTCGTAGCAGGGTCAGAATTTTGGGTTTTCAAAGTCTCTCCTTGCCTCAAGTCTTCCAAAAATTCTGCCTTCAGTTTGTTGAGTTCTTCTGCCAGGCTCTTCATCTCACGTGGGAGAACGTTTTTGTCTAAAGAAAATTGAAGTTTTAACTTCATCTTAAAAGACAAAATCATAGAACTGTAGAGTCACAGAATGTGCTGAGTTGGGAGGGACCCACAGGGACCATCCAGTCCAACTCCTGGCCCTGCACAGACACCCCAAAATCCCACCCTGCCCCTGAGAGCGTTGTCCAAACCCTCCTGGAGCTCTGGCAGCCTTGGTGCTGTGCCCACTGCCCTGGGGAGCCTGGTCAGTGCCAACCAGCCTCTGGGGGAAGAACCTTTTCGTGAGATCCAACCTAAATCTCCCCTGGCACAGCTCCAGCCCTTCCCTGGGTCCTGTGCCTGGCCAACAGAGAGAACCTTGAACACAGGTACCGACTTGCTAGTCGTATAAATCCTATGAACTATAATCCTCTAAAATGCTGGTCTGGACTAAATGGGTTTACTAAAGCTGTATTTAGTACAGTTAATAAATATTATACTGTAGAACATGTACCTCTGGCGTCCTTCATGGCCTGAGAGATGACCCTCCTGCATGCCTGGTCAGCCCGGTGGACAGCACTGGCTGCACAGATGGCTCGATCTGTGTCCTGCCCAGGGCCAGCAGAAAGGAAGAAAAACAAGCAAACGCTTTAAATTTACCTAACTTGGGAAACAAGTAACACATTATCAGCACCTCAGTCACCACCTGAAGGCAAGCAGCGCTACCTTTTGCTCCGAGTCCTCCTCGTTTGGCCTCGCTGGATTTTCCAGAGCAGTGGCCAGCAGGTTAATTATCTGCTCACTGGGAAAACAAACAACAGAGTAAAACACATCAATCAAACAGATTCACTGACATTTCCCTTCCATTTTGAAATGGTACCACAGGAAAAAAAAAAAAAAGAGCAAAATTTCAGTTAAATTTATGAGGCAATCAGTGAAATAATCTGAGATGAAAAACAATTATGGCTCAATTATTTCCAGTCTTAATGTTTCAGGCAATTTACGCGGATTTTCAGTGTCAGGGTAGGAATGCAGTGAGTTTTGGGGTTAACTCTGCAAAGGATGGTGGGTGTGAGCTCCCAACAACCAGCCTGTGTCTTGTGTAACTGGCTGGCCTCCAAAGATCACCACTGGGAATATTTTTTACACACTGTTTAGATACAGTAAGGAGCTTCCATTTACTCACGAAAACAGCACTTAGGGAAAACTCTAGGATCAATCCAGTAGCATACTTGTCCTCTGAGATGCAATCAGAGCTTCTCAGAATGAGGCTGTGCTGCTCCCAAGCGTTTTTCTTGATATCTGGCATTTCTATTTTCCTTGCCATTAAATGTATTGTCTGCTCAGGTACAGGATCACTCCTGAGGCGATTCCTCTGCAGGCAGCATTCCAGGGGACAGTCTAAAAACAACTGGCAGAAGCCTAAGGAATCTAAAACAAACAGAACCAGACAATTTTATCTTTCAACAATTCAAGTAACAATTTTTGAGAGCAACACACAGGAGAAAGGCTCTGCGTGACTGAGGGGATTCTACACAAGTTCTGAGCCTGATGTGAACACAAAACGAGACGGGAACACCAACAACTGTACCTTCAAGGCTGCTCAAGTAATAATGTCTGAGATAACACACAGAAACACAGAACGGTTTGGGTTTGGAGGGACCTTAAAGCTCATCTCATTCCACCCCCTGCCATGGGCAGTGACACCTACCACCAGCCCAGGTTGCTCCAAGCCCTGTCCAACCTGGCCTTGGACACTTCCAGGGATGGAGCAGCCACAGCTTCTCTGGGCAACCTGTGCCAGGGCCTCCCCACCCTCACAGGGAAGAATTTTGTCCCCATATCCCATCTAACCCTGCCCTCTGGTACTGGGAAACCGTGCCCCCTTGTCCTGTCACTCCATGATTTGTCCGAAGTCTCTCTCCAGCTCTCTTGGAGTCCCCTTATGTATGGAAGGTGCTCTAAGGCTGCTTTAAGAAGGATTTTAGGTGTCCTACCAATTTCTAATAACACAGTAATAAAGTTCAGTTGCTCCTTACTGTACTGCAGGAACCCGGCAATTAAGAACCACCAGAGTTCCACGAGAGCACTTAGAGCAGCCGAAGCGCCCCGGATTTCCTACAAGCACCCTCCCGCCGCGGAACAAGCAGCGCTCACATTTTCTGGCCAGCTGGTACACCTCGTACCGCATGCTCTGGTAGTAGAAGTTGTCGTCCAGGAGGAGGCAGAGCGGCCGTGCCGGGGCCCCGCCGTCCCCCTGCGCCGCCTCCAGCAGCCCTTCCCGGCGGCAGCAGCGCAGGAACCGCCCCCACCCCGGCTGTGCGGGGCCGGGCAGCGGCGCCCCGGTGAGCAGCGCCCGCAGGAGACCCTCCAGGCACCGCAGCAGCTCGCGGCGGCTCTGCTTCCAGCCGGGCACCTGCGGGGGGGAGGGAGGGCAGGGATCGCGGAGCCCGCACAGCTCCCGC
>VZRE01001249.1:17789-36343 GCA_013396775.1 Cephalopterus ornatus
GCCAGCGCTGCCGCCGCCCCCGCCGGGGCTCTGTGCGCATGCGCCGTGCTGGCGGCGCTGCCCGGCCCGGCCCCACAGCGTCGGCCCTCGTCACACCGCCGGGGCCGGCCCGCCTCTTCGCCCGCTTCCCTCCTCACAACCAACTCGGTAGCTCGCTTTGGCGGCCCCCAGCAGCGCCCCGTGGCGCCGAGCCCTCCCTGTGTACCCAGCGGTGGCTTTTAAGGTCGTTAAGCAAAGATAACCCGCTTGCGCTGCCCCCGATGACTGAGGCCTAAGTTACAGGAATACTTCGTAATAAAAAATCTCGGTGGTTTCAATTATTTAATTATAATAATAATAATAATAATTTAAGACCCTGAGGGATTAAGGAAGAGGACACTTCTTCGGCAGACACTCCTTGCCAGTGCAGATTTTTGCCTGCAATATGCTTTGGGTTCTTCCGTCCAGTTCTTCAGTGATGTGGCCATCTGAGGGCTTTAGAAACATTTTATCGGTGAGGCAATTCTGTAATTTATTAACTCTTTTTCCTCGTTCAGGTTCCCGAGTTGGCGTGAACAGAGCCAGGATGCTCGTTGGACAGGTGGATCTGTATCCACAGTTTTATTCTTCCCGGCGGGTTTGGTCTCTGCGCAGCAGCTGCTTCTCCGTCTTGATGCAGACTTTTTTCCTGGATTCCCTGGGTCCCTCTCCTGGATGGACACATTGGATGGAGACCCATTTGGACAAACTGTGTCACTCCATACATTCCATTTTAAATCAGTGCCGGTGTCTTTAATTGTCTCATTCAGAATGGCCGAAGTTAATCTTTTGCTTTTGTAGCGGACAAAAGCAAAAATCCTGAGCTGCGATAACCAGCAGACACTGAACCATTGTTGAGTTGTACAGTGTGTTTCCCAATATCCCACATTTTCTATAAGAGCAGCTGGACGGTTTCTGTCAGACTCAGGCGCAGTGTTTCCGGTGTCCCCATTTATGAGGTTACTTTTATAAACTCCCTGAAATGGAAAGGGACCGAGCTGGTGGTCGTGAGAGGTGGGCTCTGGGCCCCAACTTTGAAGGGCTGATGGCAGACAGGTCTCAGAGCAGTGCCCAGGGACTGTCCCCAGAGCTGAATAAATCAGGTCTGTAAATAAATGAATTCACTTCTCCTTGGCCTGCACGTCAGACTTACACACTGTCACAGGTGTAATCCTGTGAGTGTTGAACTTCAGGCTTCTGATTTAAAAAAACCAAGAGGTGAGGTAGAGGAGGCACAAACACGGCAAGCAGCAAGTAGCAAAACATTGGGAGTCACCAAATCTGCGTTCAGTGCCTCTTGGCATCCAGTCTTTCCCAGAGGTACGTGCTTCCCAAAGGCATTTTGGCCGCACAGCAGAGGACCGGAGGATTGAAATCTTGTAATTTGTTTTTTGTTTTCTGGCCAGTTACTTGTCAGAATTGGTTGAGGGTTCCCAAGGAGCTTTTCAGACAGCTGGTCTAGGTGGGACTGGGGGTCGTTGAGGTCCTGAGGGAACTGCAGGAAACTGGGTTTGTACTGGGTGCCTGAAGTGTGGAAAACATGTGTTTAGAATTTCGTGACTTGAGGCAACTGGTATTTTTAAACTGGTTCTTCATAATTCTTTAAACAGTTTCTAGCATTTATACGTACATTTATATCTAACTCTCTCTGCCCTTTCCTATAGCATTTACCTGCGTTTATGCTGTTTTCTAAACAAGCAGTAATGTGACATTTCTCACTCAAGCATTCAATCTATTATAGCTCATGATGCTGCACGAAAAATTCTCCTGAACAGGACAGGAGACGTCAAGGAACTTCATATGCAGTGATACAGCAAATGTGAAGAGCGAACGTGAAGAGAAGAAGGTTTTAAGTACTACAAACCTTGCACCAGGAAAGTGCAATACGGTAAAAATGTCAGGACTTGGTGTGGCCGGCTGGAAAAGACGTTGCAGAAAATCAGGTTAACAGAAAACACAAAGTGTATGTAATTATTCAGTATTAAGATAATGGTATTTAAGAACTAGTTTTCATTTTTTGGGGACATTCTTCATATTCTCTTGCGACATTTTGTTTTGGTAGCTAGTCCCATAGCCTGGCTAAGCAGCATCTCCCAGTGTTTGGCTGCAGAATTCTTTGTTCAATCTTTGGCTGCTCTGCTGATTCACATCCTGTCCCATCCCATCCCACTCACAGCCTGTGCTGGCAGGGTAGGCAATAAAGTTCATACTTAGCCACACAGAAATCCTCTTTAACACATTCTAAACTATGTTAAATACTTGGAAATACAGGTGGTTTCAATGTCTCAAAAAGCCACACAGCAATAAATAATTACGTTAGAGAAAAGGCACTGTATTAACATGAAATAATGCAAGTGTCCATCTCTCACCTGATTATTTCTTGTGTCGTGACTTGGTTTGTTATCTTGCTTTGCTTCCTGCACATTGTTATCCCTGAAATAGAAACCATGTGATCAGAAAATTTCTTCAGGGATGCAGCATTTTCGAAGGACAAGGACTCAGAGGAGCTGGATTCTGCTTGTGAGTCCAGCCCTGTCTGGACTTGACAAGCCATTTCAATGTGCTCTGTCCCCATGTGCAATACAATTATCACTAACAATTAGGCAAGTGCAATGGTTTTTTTTGGGGAAAAATGCCTGAGAACTGACAACTGGAGTGTCTGGATTAAACTACCGAATAGCAGGGGATTGAACTACCTGCTACTGCTATTAGCAGGGAAGGCTTGTTTTTTAGGGGGTGTGGGATTCTTTGTGTAGATAAAGCAGCTACCTGGCTTGTTAAATTAACCTGGAACCTGCTCTCGTGTTCAAATAGCACCTGTAAGAAGGGAAATACCTGTGCTGTCTCCTACTCTTCCTGCAAAATTTTCTCCTAATTGCATCCCGCTTAATTACTGCTAATGCAGCAACGATGGTGACTGGCAGCACGAGGAAGAAGAAGATAAGCAGCCCATCCCGAAGTGATGTGTCTAGAGAAAAAAGAATTGAAATAATGAAATTTACAATATTAAAGCATTTTTTTTCTGCTATAAACACTACAACCTTCAAATTATTTTCAGTTGAAACTTCACTGAAATTTATAAAACGCTACGATCAGAAAAGTAGGATTTGGCCTTACGTTATTACAAGTTCTTTCTGCCTTTAACCCCCCTGTGTTCCATGATATACAAACTTTTTCCTTTTCCATATATTTCTTCAACAAACTTGATGATCCTTGTGGGTGCCTTCCAACTCAGAATATTCTATGACTGTGATTTTGTATCTGCTCACCCACAATTGCTCTGCACATCCTCTTTGCCTTCCTAAACTTTTAATAACCACAAAACATTTTTTTCCCCTTTCCCAAAACATGAATTTAATAAAATCTGGTAAAATATGAATTATTTCTCTCCTCACAAAGCTACAGATTGCGAACTTTGTTTTTAAGCAAAGAGGGCAAACATTTTGTGTGGAAAGCGTAAAGCCCAGCAAAAGCTGCTTCATTATCAGATAAATAATATTTGTTCTTCAAGTCCATGATTGAGTGTCTCGCGCAGTAGGAAAAAAACCAGTTGAAACTGGAAAAAAACCTGCTATTAGTAGTTTATTTTATGCCGGTCTGGGGCAGAAGGAAGGCCAGTGTCAGTGTCCTACCTGTGTGGGCAGGACCGCTGTCAACGCTGCCTCCGTAGCCGGACTGGTTGCAGAACGGAGGGCCCCATCCCGCATTGCAGTGGCAGTTCCCGTTGTTGTTACACACCTACAGCAGTACAGCAGGGATTAATGAGCCAGGCAGTGGCAGTTCCCATTGTTGTAGCACACCTACAGCCCTTAACACAGGGATTAGTCAAACAACAACACCTCTGAGAGCGGCCATTTGCATCCTCCGGCGGGGAGCTGGAGTTCCACGTAAGGAGCTGCATGTGGAAATAAGGAATGCCGCACAGTATTGCATAGAAATAGATGAAGTGTTAGCTGGGAATAAGCTCTCCCCCTCCATAACACCCCAAACCACTGAGTGATCCTGATACCTCAAGTGAATTCTCTGTCGAAATTAACATTTGTGTTGTTATTTGCCTCCAACAAATTGCAGTCCGAAGAACTCGGTTTTACAGCCTTTTTGATTTTTCACAGAGAAATAATAAATCAGGAATGACTAGACCATCTTCCTCAAAGGAATATTTTCCTTCAGCAACCCAACAGCTCAGTAGTATTAAAAAATTCCCTTGGGAAAATCTGAAGAATTGCCTTTCAGTATCAGTGCTAAGAGGTTTGCCCTGGCAACAGGAATTACAGGTAAAAAAGTGGATTTAACTTTTAATACAGATCAGAAAAAACACAAAGCCATCTGGAAACATGAAGCACCATCTACTCACCCCATTATTATTACACTTCTGCTTTACATCACAGTTGTAGCCCAGAAACGTTGCATCAACACATTCAAAACCTACACAGGCCTGGAAGAAATAATTAGAGTCTTGCAAACACAAAACTAAGAAAAAATTCCGTCCCTTTATAAATATACCTCAAAAATGCATGTGTTCACAACAAGGCTACAGCTTTTACTCAAATGTCAAGAGAAAGGGGTGATAGAACATTCAGTACTTCACAATTTTATAGCTGTATTTCTCTCACATTTTCTTAACCCTGTGGATGCAGTTTGATGGAATAATTTGAATAACTGATAACGTAGTTGACTGATTCGTAGCATCCCAGTTTTTGAAGAGCTAATTAATTGTTTTTGTAGATTTCAAAAAGCAGGTTTTTCATTGTATTATGGCACACAAACAAGAGAGCTGTGTAATGCCTTTGAAAGTTAAGAACTTTCCACTTGGTGGGACATATTCCATCATGCTGCTGTGATGCCTCTTACCTTGTTTTCTCCACAGGCTGTCCCATCATGAACTTGAGCAGGATCAGGGATATCTGATCCTAAGTCAAAGTCAGAAGACCAGCATAAAACCCCAGATGCATTATTGACAACACTCCAGGCAGGAAGGTTTTGGAGACTGACAGATGTGCACTGGAGTTTTCCACACAGACTGTGCCTGTATTGAATGAAGGACACTCAGTGAACAGATAAAAAGCCAGTATCAGTGAAAATACACCATCCAGTCAAACTTCTTAGCTTGCATTTCGGGGAAATATTCTTTAAATCTCACAATTTTAAGGGTTTGTAACAGAATACATTTTTTACATTGAACATTTTAGGGTTTGTTTTATTTGCTGGTGACTTACTGGACAGGGCATTTCTTGTACACTCCACCTTTCATTCCACAGTTTCCAAATCTATCTCCTTTAATATTTGCTTTCTCAAAGCATATGTCAGGTGCTTTTCGTGCCCCTGTACAAAAAAACCAGTAAATCTTTGTAAGCTGTCTGAAAAACACAAAGAAGAAAAAGCAGAACTGGAAAAGTCTATCAGGAGAATACCAGCAGTTTTACATTAAATAATAACCATACCTTTCCCATATATAGATTCACACTGTGAATCAAAACTCTGGCACTCTCCATAGTAGCAATAAGCCTTGTTGTTGCTGCATGGGTGACCATTCATGATGTAAACGTCCTCTGGACAGTAGGCATTGCTTCCACTGCAGTACTCAGGGAGATCACAGAAATCCCTTTTTGCTCGGCACTCTGCTCCTGCCACTTTAAACTGGAACCAGAGGGGAAAGCCACCGTCAGTTTGCAACATCAGGAGTTCTAGTGTAAAAGAACGACAACATTTAGTGATGCTAAGGGAAGACAAACTTCTCTCCTTTCTCAGGTTTCAAATGCCCTCTGCTGGTCAACGTGGTTTGATAGTGTGAAAATACGTCAAGGGGACTAGATCAGCTCTTTTCAAACACTAAAAAATTCCAGTGAACAGTATCAATTTTGCTTAGTAAAGCATTGCCCACCTTGCAATTTTTGCAGCACAGTCCTTGAGCACATTGGGAGCCGGGCGTGAGTTTGCAGGTTGCAGCATCACAGCAGGGGTTGGAGCATTCCTGAGGAACAGCCACGGACAAGAGGACACTGTTTTTATCTCCTTATATCGCTAGGAAAGAACATCATCAGTAGAGGTGCAAGCCAGACTTTAAATCCCCGTCTCTGCCATGTTCTGCCAGCCTTCTACTCGAACAGGAGCGAGCATGGCTGTGTTTTCCTAGTACAAGTCATCAGGAAGACACCTGGTTTGACGTGTTGTGGCACAGGGATGCCAAAGGAACCAGGGGTTGGTGACGGCCTTTTGATTTACTGACGTCTTTTTTGAGACACCTTTATTTCCTGGAGAACGAGCCAACGCATCCCATTCTTTGAGGGACATTTTGGCAACGCAAATATCGGCTCGCAAAAGTAATTTGGTGTGGGCAAAGTTTAAGGGTTCCAGTCAAGAAAGCTGTATGTGCTCTACAGATAAACTAGTCTCTGTAGTGTAACAGGAATGTCTATGCTAAAACCAGCACAAAAAGCAGTTTTATCTCCACACACTCTGCTCTAAAATGCACTTCTTTCCCAGCAGTGCCTCAACATTCCGTGAAAACCAGTAGCCTCTGAGTCCACATCAAAATCAAAGTATGATTTTAAGCTTTAACTAAAATTTATCTTCATGCTGCTTGAAGAAAAGGAAAATTACAAGGAAAACTCCTCAGGTATTAATGCAATCAGGTATCCCAAAAGGCCAGTATTATATAGAATAATATAACATAATATAATCCAATATAGAACAAGTCTCCAGTTGAAGTTCACCCATTACCTGTGGTTTGCCACAGTCACATTCTTCATTGTTATCAACCACATTATTACCACAGACAGGTTCTCTGTACACATTACTCGTCTTGGGAGGATTTCTAAGGCAGTTTCCTCCTCCATTTAGAATAAGGGTCTCAAAATCATCAGCACTGCAGGTGCTGAAATTCCTGGATCCACTGGAAAGCATAATATTTTATTATTATAAGTATTTTGCTTACAGAGAAATGTACAACTCAAGCTCTTAAATTATTGTCACTCTATAATAAATGTTGCATTTCATAATGCTAGGAGGTAATGAGATAGTTAATTTCTACTTTATTTGGCATTGAAGTGCAGTACTAGAAGTTAAAAAATACCATTATAATATAAGTACACGTACTTTCAGAAGTGAGATTATCTGTTCTGGTGTCCTGTATAAAACAGACCTTGGACATTCCTTGTCTATATTGACTAAAAATGTTTGATTAGAAAGACATTCACCTTAGAGTCCCCAAAAACTCAGGAATTAAACTTCTTATAATAGTTTTGTCCAGTCAATTACCCTGATTTTTTAATACAAATGTGGATAAATAAATAATACGATCTTTTTCTCTTAAGGGGAAGCCAAAGAACAAATGAACTGAAAGAAACATAAGCCAAGAGGTTTTGTTTAAATTAGCTGTTAAATATTTGTTGCATATTTGCACAAACCCAGTGAGTATATTTAAAGCATTCTCAGCAGGGTAAAAATAAAACCAGCAACACACTATCATTAAAAAAAAAAAATCATAAAATCAAATTGTGTTTTTAAGAATATCACAAGTAAAGAATGATTGGGTCAGAAAACAGGTAACATTTCAAATAAATTAAAATCATGTGGAATCCTAATTCAGTGACTCCAGCTCTGGGACTAAATATTTCAAACAACTCCCCATTCAGGATTCACAGGAGTTTCACATCTTGTAAGGCATAGTCATGCAAACAAAATAATACCAAATAGCTGGAAATCTTACTTATCTGTGCTGTGCATTATATAGAACGCAGGACACCTCTTATCATCATGTTTCATTCCGAGATTATGCCCCAATTCATGTGCAACTACTGTGGCGTGACGTAACATATTGTCGTGATTCAACTAATGGAGAGAATCAGTGTTAAAAAAAAAATGGTGAAACTAAAGAAAATACTGTTTGTACCTAGTTTTTTATTCCCACCACCAAGCTCTTGGAGACCATGAGGTCAGAATATTAAACTGTATCACAAGGCAGAAGCAGCAAGAACAGAAAATTTGTCACTTTATTTTCATGTAGGGTCAGATTCTGCCACTCCTTTTGTCGCTTCCATGAGGATCATATCCTGAATAATAACAGCTGGCAGCTGGAGTAGATGATCATTGCAGGTTCCTCCCAGCTGAAATTAGTCTATTTATCCTGTTCTAACACAGTTAATCACTCAGGAGACTGATTTCAATGGAGTCTTCAATGACAAATTTGGTTCAAGAACCAAATTTGCTTCTGAGATTATCCACAGTGTTGTGGCATCCCTATTTTAAGAACAGGAACCTCTGGTTCTGCCCCAACGGTGGAGAAAAAAATAGTTTCTTGCTAATTTTCCCACACTTAAAATTTTTGCAAGTTTACAGCCTTCCTGTGGGGAATTCCAGACACTTGGGAATATGGTGCATTATATTCAGTATTTATTCACAGAGTAAAAAACCCCACACATTATTTTGTGCTTCATGCCCATCCCAAAGCCACTCTGGTTATGAACTTCAATGTTATGAGGATGGGCTTTTTTATGCAACATTGAGTTAGATGAATTACAAAAGGGGAACAAAAGAATTATTTGAGGAGTAAATCTGCCGAGTGGGCTGGAATTTGACAAAGAGAGAAATTGGGAAGTACTTAAAAAGAAGAAAAAGCTGTAAAATATGCATGAGTCTTTACATAATAAACCCCATGAAAGAAACCATAGAACTACAAGTCTAGTCTCTAAGACCAGGGTGACTTGGTCAGAGGCTAATTTCTTCCATCACCCACAAAATGATGTACTTACAGTGCTGATTGACCCTCCCTGCACTTGTGAGCAGACAGTACCCACAAAAGCCATTCCAATGGATCCCCTGAAAGAGCTTCTCCCTCTGCAACAAAAACAGTTTGAAGGTGGTGCTGAAAGATGGGTTGAAAGTTCATGATTTCTACCAAAAGACAGTGATGAGTTTGACAGAAATACTGCAAGGCAAGATTTGGTCTTCCTGAAGTCAAGAATAAATTTATCGCCACATCAGGATTTCGCTGTAATTAATAATGAAAATCGGAATAACAGCTTGAAAATAATGTCAGTGTTTCTGAGTTCACTGAATCACAGAATGGTTGAGCTTGGAAGGGACCTCTGGAGGTCACCTGGTCCAACCCCCTGCCTGGAATTAATTAACTCTTGAGAGATCATTCTATTTCTTACCATTTTTCCAGGTTAAAACAGTTTGGAAGTGCAGTGAATTTTACTCCAGCTATATTTTTATTCATGTACAACCCCCAAATCATATACATTAACGCTGGCAGCATGGTTAGTTTTCCCACTGAATGAAAACTTACATTATGAGATGGCTGACATCATTTCTTGATCGCTTAAGAAGATCTTTCTGTCTCCAAGAAACAAATCTACCCAGGACATCCCCAGCTGAACCATCCATCACAGATATGTGGTTTGCATCTGTCCAAATCTCTAATCCAACCAAAACAATCTGGATGTTTAATGGTCTATACATCTGAAAAAAAATATAATGATAATTAATCTCCATCACTCTGTTTTGATGGAATTCTGAAAGCTGACTTCACTATTACTGAGTAATCAATAAGCTGAACTTAGTGACTAAGACAGAACTTTAGTTTCTTTGAAACTAAATGTATATTTGTATTTATAAATTGAAACATAAAATATTTATAAAGTAAATAAAATTATTTAGAATATAAAGCTAAATATAACTGAAGAAAATCTACTTGATGAAGATACCTAAACATATCTTTCAGTTGGAGAAGTTGGAAAGACCACGTTCATTCATTTCCTTGGCTAATTGTCTCGAGGAGAAACTGGGAACAGGTGATCAGAGAGCTTATGGAATTGTTCACGGTGCTGATAGTTTTCTTAAAAAACAGCACTACAAACATGAGAAATACTCCTCCTAGTAATGTAAAACATACTGGAGACTGAAGCAGTCAAACCACAGAAGTGATCTGAAAACGTCTTGTATCTCTCCCCTCGCTTGCCATTCTAAAAGACTTGTGCAGAGATTCATGATGTGCCTTAACTGTCTTACAGATTGTTGTATTACTTCCAGATACACCTTCAGAACTGCATTAGCTGTTCTTTTGAAAACTATGATAGGGTAGAAATTACTCAATCCAGGCAATTTATCCAACCTACCCCATCAACATAATTAATCAGCTCAACTGTTTCCTTTTGCACCGCAGCAGGATCGGAATTCTTCAGCAAAAACTGTAAGATACCGTAAGAATGTCAGAGAAAGAAAACTAACAAAATAATAAAATGCATTTAGGGTTGGATAAAGTAATTACCCTCTTGTTATCCACAACCACAAATAATTCTACATAGCTTTTCTGAGGCAGGACAGCTCGCTTCTCCTGCAAATTAGAAAGGACAGCAAGTTAACAAGCTAACAAGCTTTTTACTTATGTTTCTCATGATTTTTATGTGTTTATAAAGCAATGTTCTAATTGGATTTTCTACTGTGGCCTTAGCTTTCTACATAAATATCTCTAGATATCAGTAATTCACAGCAGGTCAGGCACTGGGGTGGATGAGCTGAATGGCAGCTCCTGCCTTTCCTGTCCTACCCACGGCTGCCTTGGGCAGCCTCTGCTCTTCCACTGCAGGATTGCCTCAAGCTATGTTAAATTCCCATTGTGGTCTTCTGTTTCAGGATTTCCTTAGCAGTATTCCCACCAGTTTGGCTTGGCACCCATGAAAAGGAAGGCCACAAGGAAGTGGCCTCCGGATCCAGGGATACTGTGCCGAAGCAAGAGCTCTGGAGGCCCTTGGCTGCTGGAACAGGCTGAAGGGCTGGCTTGGACTGCAGCTCAGCAGAGAAGTGGGAATATATTTACCCTCAAAAGCTTCTCCCTGCTCGAGGTAGTGTTTGATGAAAATGTGTACTCCACAGCCTGCTCCACAAACATCTTGTCAGGCTGAAGGCTGCCATTCAGCACCCCACAGTGGAAGGGCGTGTCCTGCTTGTCTTCTAACTCATAAAACACATGTTCAAATGTGCTGGATGCGCTGAGCGGCTCCATTCCATACCATTTGCCACCAATGTAGAGGACTCCCCTAAAAATCATGTAAGAATGAAAAATTATTCCATAGTTTTCCCCATCACGGTTATGACCAGGTGAGTGAATGACAGCTGGATGCTTAAAAACTAGAACAGTTCACACTGCTGTGTTGAGATAAATTATTATCTTAAATCATCTCAATATGGGGGGTAAGTTCAAGTGTCCAACAAAAGACAAAACAGAACTTATTTAAAATACTCAACTGTACACAAGTGGGCGCTCCTTGAATCAGAGAGAAAAGAAAGGAAAAAAAAAGAGAAGGGAGGCGAACTGTTACTAAATGAGTCTGGATCACGGGTAAAAAGCTGAGGCGAAAGGTCTCTCTTAGTCCTTATCTCTAGTCTCACTCTCAGCCCCATGCAGCTAAAGCAATTTAAAAGAAGATGTCTTGTAAGACAGAAGGAGAGGCTAAAAGCAATCACCAGGGTGTTTATGAGGACAAGAGCAACACTGCACTGCTGAGTGCAGCTAAGTACAAAGATTTTGCATTTGTCCCTGGCCCAGAAACCCCTGGTAAATGCCCCGTTGCTGTACGAGAATCTTTCAGGAGCTGTTATCTTGTCCTCCAGAATCTCAAAACTATACTTAGAACACAAATCCTCCAGTTTAGATCTTGCAAAAGAAGAAACTCAAAAATGTGAGTACAAGGTGAGTCTAAGTCTGTAGAACAGTCAAAAAGCAGTATCTGTTCTGCACAGTGAGATCCAGCGTTACCTGAAATACCAGAATATTGACCTTTTATCCTTCATTTAAAGGAATGCCAGGATATGTCATGATTTATTGTGAGTGGCATCTCACTGCGATACTATAAATGAAAGATACGTGCGTGAGTTTTATCCCATTTGTAATTTTATTGTATTTGAAACACAAAAAAATTGTTTCAAATTCGGTCAAAATTTTTTCACGGAAATGGTTTGTCTTTTGAAACATGCCCATTCATAAGACAGAATTGTTTTCAGGAGTCTTTTAAGTGCATCAAAAGCTTAATTAGGGAACATTTCTCCTACAGAAGTATTTCTGGTCAAAATATTCACATCAAGTACTAGAAAGCTCAGTTCATGCCCAGGTTCTGCCTATAAACCAGGTTATGGTTTCTGCCATGTTTCTTTTTTTTTTTCCTGTGGAGGAATTTTAGAAAGGGGGAGAAAAGTGGGAGTTGAGGGAAACTATAAAACCTGTAAAGAGTTTCAGTTTCATCAGAAGGTGAAAATATTAAAAAAATACACTTGCAAGACAGGATGGTGGGGTTTTTTCCAGCTGTCTGATGAATAGCAGCTGGGTTTTTTGCTGTTTTACTTTAGTACTGCACAAGGAATTATCCTGAAAAAGCAAGAGATAATACCTCAGGCCATCACAGGTGCTGAGAGCAACTGTTGAGTCAGCAATTCCTTCAACAATGCCATGATAATAACAGCGTGTCTGAAAGGCAACAAACCCACATAATTAGTGACAAAACAACGTGGTTGCCTTCAACTGCAAACTTATTTTCTAACTAACCATATTTATTTGCATGACATTAAGGCTGGCTGTTATAGAGTTCTCTATTTTGAAAATAATCACAACCTTCTTGGGGTAAAATACCACTTGATGTGTTGGGATTACTTGTTTAACCCATCACCATCTTTTATAAAAATCTTTTCATTTACATTGCTCATCCTGTTCTGAGAGTCCTCTCAAAGACTGATTTGAGATGATGTCCCATGCACAAACCACCCAATTAAGTCTCACTGAGCTCACACGCCGTTTAAACTTGAAATTAAATTTGGAAGTATTTATAAGGCTTGTTTGGTACCTAAAAATTACAGACCTTTGATGCTGCCACTGTACCTTTAATTGCATACTATGCAAAGGTGACCTAATCATGCAGCTCAAATTCAGTCTTGGCATAATCTCCTGGCATCTCCTTTCACACCTTAGGAAACAGGGATGCTGTACCACCACAAACAGCCCAATCCCTCGTGAACCTTATGTTTATTATCATTGGTAACTGTTCAACAGAAGTGCAACAACTGTGAAAACTCACAAAAGCTGCATCCCCAGAATATATATTTTTTTCCCTGGTTTCCCTGGTTTGAGGAAATTCTGACACAAAGGGGGCAATTTTTATTCTGTACTATACCTCATTTTTGGATTGTGTTGCCTCCAGTTTCCCATTTTCCCCATATGTAAACAGCGTAAAGTCTTCGCTAACAAGCTTTCTGCAAACAAAAATAAACTACTGCTCTTTTAAAGGTCTAGAAAGCAAGAAATAAATTGAGAATCGTGGCAAATGCTACATTCTGTTAGCATCACACTCATGCTGAATTATTATTAAAATCGAGGCACACAAAACAAAATACCTTAAAATGAGCTGGAGTCTTTGGAAAATAAGTTATTTTAAAATATTTCAGATAAAAAATCCGTAGAGAAGAATCTAAGCAGATTCATTTGCATAAGGGCCTGGACTACTCCAGGCTCAGGAATGAGGAACGACAGAAACAGAAATTTCTTCAAATACAACACAGCTGATATAACACTCCCCCCTGCTAATAAAAAGCTAATGTTGAACAGAACTCTGATTTTTCCCTAGGGATTTTCTGAAATGTACAATCTTGTGATGCTAAATTGCTATTATTAAAAAGAAAAAAATCAAAATAAATTTCTTCACAACTAGAAAAGTTATTATTCCCTTCTATTTGCAAGATAGTACCATAACAGAGGCACTATATTTAACACTATTTAACAAGATAATTTTCTAAATTACTACAATCTGCCATTTCTTCTGAATTTTTTCAGTATAAAAATGCTTGTCTGGATGCAACTAACCCCAGGACGGTACGATTCCTTAGAACACTATCACATACTTATTTTTCTTCAGTTTTAGGAGATATGTTCCGTTTCTGGTTTTCACTGAGTAAGAAAGGTTGTCATCTGAATGCTCCTGAAAGCAGAACGAAAGATACCGCTTAATTAGGTGATTTTTCTACTTGGTTTTGTCAGATCCGTGTTTTGCCCAGCTTCTGTGTGCGTGAAGTATGCGCCAAAACAGAGACTCCAAACCCTCGGCCTTCTATATTTCAGGGTCTCAGCAGCACGCTGTACATTCTTTCCTGCGCAAAGTTTAAGTTCTATTAATCTATACATTTTCTCCCAGAGGACAGGAGGGCACAGCCCATGTGTGCACTCTTTGCTAAGCACCACGTCGTGTTTTGTGGCCCTCCTTATGTAAATCAGATAAGCGACCCACAGAATCTTTTATTCCTTAACTGGTTTGCACAAAGATGACTAATGCTATTTCATTCACAGTTACTTCAGTAAATGAACTCAATATCTAGCACAAAGGTAAGTTACCTCAGAATGGAAGAATAAAGGCTCAGCTCTTTCCCTTTTAACTCATTCCTTTAAACTGTGTGACTCTGTGGGACCATTTTTACCTTTCAGGGGCTGCAGGGCCAAAGTCCTCTGGTTATCCAAAACCAGAACATGGAAAGCATGAACATTAGTGCAAGTCCAACATCTAATCTGACTCAGAGAAAATGGAAATATTCTTCATGTTCCTTCTCACTTCTGCCTTACAAGGTTGTTAACAAAACTAGAAGTTTGGACGGTGCCAACTTAGAGTGCAATCACAGGAATTTGTGGGGAAAAAATGTGCTCAAAACTAGTTGAAAACACTAAGAATCTGAAGAAATAGCCTGGGGCACATTTCTTCACAAAAATCTCTAAATACCGTACACTGTGTGTGTGTAATATAGGACAGTGTTGGGAAAAACAGCAACATCAGAAATAAAAAAAAAAAAATCAGATAGAATCACAAACCTCATGAAAGAATGGGTGATGTTTCTCGCTGCCTGTCAGACTTTGAGGAATGATTATTTCTAATGTAGAAAGTCTGGGTGTCTGTTCAGAAGATACACCTGAAAATAAAGTTTGAAACTGGTAAATAATCAGAAAGGATAAGGCATTATGTTGGCACCTGCACAGTGGTGGTTTTATTGCCTTGTTTTCTGCAGAAATGCTGTTTTGACTGTATTGAAGGGTAATGACTACACCACCCCAAACACAACTGCTGTAAAGTGCTAAAAACTGCAAATTCAAGACAAAATTTTCTTAAAACTGGTTGGTAGTCTTGGCTTTAACTCTTGGTTTTAGTTACTTGCATTATAAACTGTGATAATAGCTCAAATTTTTCTTTTCCCTTCATATGGACAATACCAAACCACCCTTTTCCTGTTGCCGTAAATGAGGAATACTTACAGGTGGATATAATTCTTCCACCTCCTGTGTGTATAATCTTGGCTCCTGCCATAGCCTAACGCTGCATTTTGTTTGTTCTAGCAACAGTCAAACCTTTGCAAAAGGTTTGTAGCCTTTTACATGATATCAGAATTATCTGCAGAACAACATGCTAATGGAGGAAGCTAAAGATAAGAAGCCTGCCAAGTACCTGGTTTCAGGTAAATGGTTAAAGACAAAACCAATCTCCTCTAACCTTCTTTAAAACTGTGTGAACTTGAATTCATCTTCCTTTTTCTTGCCTGCACATCAGTCTGGCTGGATCAACAGAGGCACAACCATTGCTTTTACACAGGTAACAGAATCAACAGTAACGTGGGTTTTAACGATGAAAGTGGTTTGTTCCTTCTTAAGTTGTTCTTTCATAAGGAAACAGAGAGATTTCTTCACATTCATAGTAATACAAAGTCACCCTCAGCCTCCCACGATTCTGTGAAAGGAATTCGTGATTGCAAAGAAGCCACACAACCACTCATTCAAAGTGAGGAGGAGGGTTTTGCAGTGTAATCATGATCTCTACCTGCTAGATAACATCAGGATTTTTAAAAGCTAGGTGCAGGCAGCATATGTTTAACATTACATGCTGCCATTGCAATCAAAATGTGGAAGCTGCTGTTAGAAAACAGGTGTGAAAAGAGTATCAGCACTCGATATTTACTTCTGCCTTTGCTCTTAATCTTCAATAATTTTATTATCTAAAGTCACAAATTTTATTATCGAAGTCAAAAAATCCATTCTCTTTGGTGAGTAAAGTGTATGTTGAACTAACAACGGAGATGCTCTTTCAGCAATTTAAACGTTGACACCTGAAAGCAGGAAACCATCTTTAATGCACATCACAAAAATACCACTTTCTAAGAAGTATTTCAGGTGTTACAT
The DNA here is from genome assembly GCA_013396775.1 of Cephalopterus ornatus. NCBI lineage: Eukaryota > Metazoa > Chordata > Aves > Passeriformes > Cotingidae > Cephalopterus > Cephalopterus ornatus. Next base: position 34,006 of record VZRE01001249.1, read on the forward strand.
TTAAATCCAAAGAGTGAAGCCAAATCATAAATGGAAATTAGTTAATGGGGAACTGTAATGAAACTGTAGGAAATCCCCTCATATTAGTGAAGAAGAAATCTTTTTCTACAGTCTTTACTATTCATGAGGGTGACAGTAACTGCAGTTGTCACAACCAGTGTCCTGCATGGAAGATGAGATATTTACATACCTACTACATCCTGGAGGGAAAAACCCACAAAGAGCTCAGCAATAAAAACCTTCAACCTTTAATCTTTTCCAGACACCTTTTTCTTGAACACGATTTTCTCGATGAGCAGGTGCCCGTGACTTGATGTGAAAGGGGGGCATCGTTATGATCAGGATCAGAGAGCACAAGAAGAAACTTTCCGAATATTCAAAAAGAAAGAAAGCTTACCTTTTATCCAAAAAGGTTTCCCAGTAAAAGTCAGTCCAAAAGTGAACCAAAATAGGCAGTGCTTTAACATGACTAGACTTCCCAGAGGAACCACTCCAGTGCCCCAGCAGACAGAGCGTACCCGGCTCTGGCTGCTCTGCACAGAACCAGAAGAACAAGAACCGTCTGCTCCGAAGGTAAACAACAGAAAAAGCACCCTGATACTGCATCTCTGCTAAGGGAACGGGAAGTAAAATTTAATCCACCGGGCTTGCGAGAAAACTGGTCAGACAGCTTAATGCAAATAAAAAGCAGCACGTTCTTAAATGCTGATTGGAGAAGGAGCGCCGAGCCATGCCGGGATCAAACTGGTTTATTCTAAAGGACTTTCATACCACTGTGAGATCTTATGAGATTAGAAACAGAAAATATTGCTACTAACAAATACAGTGTTTATCCTGGCTATTCCAGCTCAGAAAAAAAACCCCAGTGTGAAACAATCTACTGTGTGAAACTTCAGCTTGTTTTCCGTTTCTTCATCTTTGCTTCAAAAATATTGATATACAATGCGTATGAACACATGGAAAACACACAAACACGTGGAAATCCCCAAAACAGGGAATTTACCCAGTCCCTCCTATGTTAAACGCAATTCTCCTCACTGAAAGTCTATAATTTTGTGCAGATCATTGCTCTCCCAGGATCAGAATAATCATCCATGCAACCACATTGTCACCAAAAGCAGAAAATAAACGCTTCTAAAACCGGATGGATTTGCAACGCATTTTGGAACAATCAAGCACATTGAGAAACTCAAAAAAGAGACTGAGACAACACAGTTTTTGATGCTGAAACATTTGCATTAATTAATTTTAATTCATTCTTTAATTAAAACAGAGCAAATCCATTTTTCCATTGCTGGTAAATCCCATAAAACAATGGCTTGGATGACAAAACGCAAAGATGCTGGCTGTATTTTTAATTATAGCTTGTGCAAAGCCTGCTCAGGTCCATCTCCCGACAGTCACACACCCAGTGAACATTCCTGTGCTGAGCCCTGGGTGGAAGCAGAACTCGATACCCGTGTTCCTTGGGTCTGTGTCTGTGCCACAGCTTCAGGAGCAGCTTTCCCTGACTCCAGAAGCCGGGATCCTACTGAAAATCAAATGAACCCCATCTTTTATTTATAGCCTCTTTTATTCATAGCCTCTCTCCTGTGTGGTGCGCCATCAGCACACAACTCGGGAGAGAAAAGCCAGTAGCTCTGAATTTTGCCGTATTACCAAATTTCACAGAATCACAGAATCAGTTAGGTTTAAAAAGACCTCTGAGATCATTGACTTCAACCTATGACCCAACGCCACCTTGTCAGTCAGGCCGTGGTACCCCATCTGCGGGCCCCGGGCAGAGGGACCAAAAGGTGTTTGTAGGCAGCTGGCTGTCACGGAGTCGCAGGACACGCTGAGTTGGAAGGGACCCATAAGGATCATCAGTCCAACTGCAGGCCCTGCACAGACACCCCAACAATCCCACCCTGTGCCCCAGAGGATCATCCAAACCCTCCTGGAGCTCTGTCAGCCTTGGGGCTGTGCCCACTGCCCTGGGGAGCCTGTTCAGTGCCCAACCAGCCTCTGGGGGAAGAACCTTGTCCTGAGATCCAACCTGACCCTGCCCCGGCACAACTCCAGGGCCGGCCTCTTCTCCCAGTTAACCATCGACAGGAGGAGGGGACGCCGTCCTAACTGCGCCAGGGGGGGTTTAGGTCGGGCGTCAGGGGGAACGATGAGGCACTGGAAGGGGCTGCGCAGGCAGGTGGTGGAGTCGCCGTCCCCGGAGGCGTTTGAGGAAAGACTGGACGTGTCGCTCAGTGCCACGGCCCGGCGGACACGGTGGCGCAGGGGCACACGCTGGACTCGACGACCCCAGCGGTGTTTTCCGAGGGCCCCGACGCCGCCATTCCGT